>VDCT01001055.1:0-42978 GCA_009763385.1 Coix lacryma-jobi var. lacryma-jobi | reverse complement strand
GCCAGAGAGGCTCGAGGTCCCATGCGTGGGGCCGAGGTATGGCGTTCGGCTGTGGGGGGCTCGAGCCCTAAATTCCAGGACTCGAGGTTTTAGTGGGGCGCTCGCCCGGGGCCTGGCTTTGGAGGGCTCGGGCGAGATGGAGAACGGGCGTCGGCCCGAGGCCTGGCTCGGTGAACTCGGGCGAGACGGAGAGCGCGCGTTCGCCCGAGGCCTGGCTTGGTGGGCCAGCGTTGTGGGCCTCGAGGGGTCGGTCTCTTTAAGGGGTTAGACTAGTCAGGTTTGTTATTTACAGGCGTTCTAGGTTTAACCTTTTAGTTTGCGTTGATTGGGGGTGCCCCTTTTGTGGACCCCCGACAGTAGCCCCCGAGCCCTTGTTCGAGTGCTTGCACTCGAGCAGGGGCTCTCGACTAGGATTTCGAGGGTTAGCTAAGTGGTCTCGAGGGTTCGGCTGCTTTGATTCCATGGGTGTCGTGCGTGCGACACCCGCGGGTGTAGCCCCGAGGCCACGGGGGAGTGGTTAAGGCTCCCTCGTGGGCTTTTTCTTGTGCGAGTGTTGGTTGCATTTTTTTAGGTTCGGGAGTGTCGAGCCCCCGAGTTTTTTAGACCCTCTTTCGTCGAGGGGTGCCAGGCTGAACCGGCCGGCCGGCTCTTCGAGCTATCCGGCACGCCGGTTGCCCTGGCTTGTCATCCCGCGAGTCCTTTCGATCAGATGCGAGGTGGGATGCCTCGTACTACCACGAGCGGGCGAGTATCGAGGTTCCCGGTGAGCTGGTAATGGGGAATCCAAGTGAGACCTCGTGCCCCATTCGATAGGGGTCGACTGTAGCCCGGAGGCGATCTCATAAAGCATGGGTGCTCAGTCTGCAGGAGTGCCGGGTCCATTCGATAGGGCCCGGTGGCTCGATGCCTCCCTCCGAGGGGATCTCACCGCACGTCGTGCTCCCTGCCTTGGATACACGTGAGGGGCCTCGAGGGCTTGGCCCTCGAGTGGTGCCGCGAGTGGCGCCCCTTGGTGTCCCTGACTCGGGTGCTCGAAGCCGGCTGTCGAACCCTCTTCGAGGGCCAGCCTTCGCTGCTTCGAGGCTTAGAGCTGGGGCCCGTTTTTACCTTCGTGAAGAAGCCTCCGTCGTCTAGGAATCCTTCTGCCCGTTGGGCGCGCCTTTTTAGGCGGAAACCGTTGGGGAGGGCGGCGGACGCGAAGCCGGAGCGACGGTCGTGGCGGGCCCGGGTAGTGGAGCGAATGGAGAGCTGCCGCGTGTACCTGTCAACCGGCTCGAGACGTGGTTAGGTGGGCGCATTAAATGCATGCGGTTACCTTTTTACGTCGTGGGAGACCCCGCCCGTTGGGGTTTTCCCTTATAAATATCGAAAGAGGGGGAAAAGGAACCCTTTACTTTGCCTTCGCCTTCACCTCCGCCGTAGCCTCCACGCGTCCTCTCCCTCGAGCTAGCAATTGGGAATCTTCCCGGCCGTCCGTCCACCGCTCAGATCCGCGCCGTCGCTGCCATGGCCGCCCAAGTGTTGCCGCCTGAAGATTGGAGTCCGACGAAGGTGACGCAGCAGGAGCTGGAAACGTTGGTGGAGCGGGGGCTTCTCCGTCCCAACTCGCAGGGGGGCCCTGCGTGGTGGATTCTCCCGTCGGCGGACCACCGGGAGCCGCACCCGCCGGAGGGGTACGTGGTGAGCTTCACGCGTTACCACCGTATGGGGCTCGGCGTCCCGCCGAGCCGCTTCATGCGGGGGCTAGCCCACCACTTCGAGGTGGAGCTGCAGCACTTCTCCCCCAACTCCATCTCGCACGCCGCCATCTACGCCGCCGTGTGCGAGGGGTACTTGAAGATTGAGCCACACTGGGAGATGTTCGTCCACCTCTTCCGGGGCGAGCTCTTCAACAAGGCTGCAAAGCCGAGCGGGAGGAGGCTCGCGCGCGTGGGCTCCCTCACCATCACCGCAAGGACCGGGCCTTCGTCGGCCAACGTTCCCCGCGACTACCTTCGCTACAAGCTGTCCACCAACCAGGCGGGGTGGGACGACCACTGGTTCTACCTGCGGAATGTGGACGGGCTTCTTCCACAGTACATCGGCAGGGTCATCACCCATCGGCCGGAGAAGTGGAACTGGGGCGTCGCGGCGGACAGGCAGCGCCACCTGTTGCCGTTGATGAACACGATGCGGACGCTGGTGGAGGACAAGAAGCTGACTGTCCAGGCGGTTATCTAGGCGTTCCATCAGTGGAGGGTCCTCCCTCTGGCAGACCGCCCCCTTCTCATGTTTGAGATGGGGCCAAAACACCTCGCTCGAGGCGCTGAACCAATCGAGGATGGCCGAGGAGAGGCTGCCTCGGAACGAGGCTACCTCCCGAGTGACGCTCACCGTTCAGGAGACGTTCCGCCCAGAGGAGGCCGACCTGATCATCATGGCACCCGACGAGGGGTGCCTCGACCTGGTGAGCCACCCTCAAGTTAGGCTGTCTCGAGCCCCCTCCTCCTCTCCCTTTCTTCGAACCTCGTTCGCTCTCCTCGTAGTTTTTCTCATCGAGCTTCTTCTTCCTCGCAGGGGGTGTTTACTTGTCGCGCGTCGAGGCCCCCGGAGAGAGAGGACGCCGCCGGAACACAGGTGAGGCGCCTCTCTACTCAAAAGGACAAAGAGAGAAAGGATGCCAGGAAGAAGAAAGAGAAAAACAAAAACTTGCGCCGGTCGGCTCGGGAGCAGAGGCTGGCGAAGGCTCGTCGCAACCGGCGACCTGGAGATGAGTCCCCCGAGCTCAGCTCCTCGAGCTCGGAGGAAGAGGACGATGATGATGACGAGAGTGACGAGGGGATGGATGCGCGTTTGAGGCGCGCGGGGGTCATCGACGTCCGGGTTGACCACTCCTCTGTGCAGGAGGGTATACTGGAGGTCCCCCCGGCGAAGTGGTCGCGCGGGATGCAGCCGCGGAAGGCAGCGCCGATCCCTGCCTCGTCGGGGGCCCGAGGTCCGTCGAGCTCCGCGCCGGACGTGCCCCCGGTCGTGAGGAAGCCCCGAACCCAGAGCGCCTCCGCCACAGCACCAACAGAGACCGCCCCCGCGTTAGCCCAGGCGGGAGGTCTCGAGAAGGGCCAAGCCTTGAGGGGTAGCGACCACATCGGGAGGGGCTCTGGGTCCGACCGCCGCGAGCCATCGAGGCCGGGGTCGAGCCCTCGGAGGAGCGGGCGTCAGGAGGAGGCGTCGAGCCCGCACCATCACGAGCGTCGGGGAGGGAGCCCCCGGGCGTCTCGTGACCAGGGGCGTGAGCGTCCCCGGAGTCCGTCGCCGCACCGCCGCTGGGACACAGAAGCGGACGTGGGAGGGCGCGACCGCCAGCACGAGCGCCGGAGCAAGACCCGGAGCCCACGCCGGGGCGGGCGCCACGACGACAGCACGAGGGAGGCACGGTCGCCCTCCCGCGATGTGGGGCGGAAGGAGGGCTCTCCCTCGAGGTCGAGTCACGGGAGGCGTCGGGAGCCCTCCCCCCGTCCAGCCCTGCGGAGACGGCCCAGGCGCAGGGCTCGAGCCGGGGGGTGGGCTCGAAGCCCCTGAGTGGGTCCGGCGATTCCGGGAAGAAGCCCAGCCGCCGCTTTGGGTGAGTAATTTTCTTGGGTCTCGTCGGTAGTGAGGCTTTACCTCTTTACTTTTGATGACGCATGCCATCTCTGGTTTCTCAGGGGGAAGCACTCCTACCAGGAGGTGGACCTCGCTTCGTCCAAGCGGGCCAGGACCTCGAGCCCCGTCGAGGCACAAGCACCTCGAGGTATGACACCTTCCTCCGCTAGAGAAGCCGCTTGGCTAGAGAAGGCTCGAGCTGCCATGGCTCGAGGAGGCCAGATGATCGTCGCAAATTTTGGTGAGGCCGTCGCCATCGACCACAGGGGTCGAGGCATTCTTCCCGGTTCTGATATCACTGTCGTCTCGTATTGCAGGGGCCACAGCTCACGGCATCGAGCTCACCACTACCACACCCACTGAAGCGCTGCCTCCTCCCCATCCTCCTCCTCCCATGATGGCGCCAGTTGGGAGTGCCACCCTTCCCCCCACCACGACGGCTGTTCCGGGGGAAGCGCCTGGGGCGAGCACGGCCCCGCCAGTGTCTGGGGCCGAGGAGATTGCGCCCCTCGAGGCCCCGACCGACACGAGCCAGGGTGCGGAGGAGGGAAAGGGGGGAGAGGCGTTGGCGGAGGAGGAGCCGACAGTGGAGGACCTCCTGAACGAGCTGGAGCAGGGGTCGCTCCTCGCCGCGGGCTCGATGATGGCGGAGGCGCCCGAGGCGCCGTCTAGCGCTGACAAGGCACCGGAGGGCCCGGCCAGGGAAGAGCCGGGGCCCGTGCCGTCAGGCGGCGGGCCGCAGTCGGGGCTGCTCGGGGCGGAGGAGGATCTGCCCGACATCGAGCTTGACCGACCAGTATGGCCGTTTCCCGACGCGCCGAGCCCGTCCCTCGCCATGGTCTCCGTCGAGCAACCGGTCCAGCGGGGGGCCCCGCGCGAGGTGCGGTCCATCTTCCGGGAGGTGGCCGAGCTCATGGCGGAGGCGGAGCGGTCCTGCTCCGAGGAGGTGGGCCGCACCGCGCTGGTGTCGGCCGCCCTCGCGAGGGCCGAGGCGGAGCTTCAAGATCCCCGCGCTGAGCTAGGCCGGAACGTCCAAATGGCGAGCCGGCTTAACGAGGCAGAGGCGGAAGTCTAGGCGACTCGAGGCGAGGCCGCTCGAGTCAAGGAGGAGGCTGTCGCCGCCCTCGAGGCATCGAGGAAGGAGGCTGCCGACGCCCGCAGCGAGGCCACCTCTGCCCGGGCCGAAGTGGAGGCGGCGAGGAAGGATGTCGCTGACGCCCAGGCGAAGCCGCCACCGCCCGAGCCGCAGCGGAGACGGCGAGAAAAGAGGCTGAGGATGCTCAACACAAAGCCGCCGCCGCTCGGTCCGCAGCGGAGGCGGCGAAGAAGGAGGCCGAAGACGCCGAGAGTGGTGTCGCCACCGCCCGAGCTGCCGAGGGGGCGTTGCGGCAGGAGGTGATCCGAAAGGATCTGGCCCTCGTGGAGGCGGGCAGGCTGATCGAGGAGCTTAGGTCCGAGAAGCTCCTCATGCTGGCCGAGAAGCGCAGACTCGAGCAGCGCGCGGAGGGCCTTACCAGCGACCTCGCCGTACTGGGGCAGCATTGCGATGGTGAGGCTTCCACCTTGTCCTTGTTCGGGCCTCGAAGTTTTTTTGTTACACCGCAGTCTCACTCTTCCTCGTTCGTTGCGCAGGGGTCGAGAAGACAGTCGAGGAGCTCCGTGGGACGAACTAGGTTCGCTTGGACCAACTCCAAGACGAGACAATGGTGGCGGAGCGGGCTCGCACTTTCCTCGACCGGCTCGGCTCCATGTGGGGTGCTCCTCCGGTGGCTGTGGCAGAAGGTGCGGTGGCCCGAGGCGACGCCTTGGTCGACGCCTTGTGCCTCCTCGACGTAGCCGCGCGGGGCCGTGTCCGGCAAGCTCTCTACCATGGCGTCAAGCAGACGCTCGTGGTCGTCCGCTCCGGCTTCCGCTTCCCGGTCCACGTTGTCGCCAATGGCTTCATCGAGATCGAGGGGAAGGACGAGGAGTGGAACAACCGCTGTGTCGACAAAATCTTGGAGAAGATGGAGAGGCCGGGGACGTCACTCGCAAAGATCTTCGAGGAGGACGTGCTGCCTCCTGACGCCAGCAGCGGTGTCGAGGGCCCTCCTCCCTCTAGCTCGGGTGTCGAGGCTGAGCCCGCCGCGGAAGACCTCGGGGAGGAGTACCACACCGACGAAGATTAGGGCCTGCGTGCCAAATTTGGGCGTCGAGGCCCCTTTAAGAATTTTATGACATGAATGAGGGTCCGTCGAGACTCGTTCGTATATATGACTTGTTTGTTTAAAGGAGTTGTTTTCTTTTCAAATTTATTTGACCACTTCTCTTTGTTTGCAAGCTCGAGTTTCTGCTAGCTTAGTCTGTGTTCCTTCGATACTTCGCGAGCCCCTCGAGGGGAGGCGTAGGTAAGTACCGTAGCCCGGGGGCGTAAGTGGCCGTCTACGTCGACGCCTCCCGACCCTTGGAGGCTCGAGGTATTTTAGGATTTAGACGTCGCTAGTTCACTCGAGGCACGAGTCGAGATGAGGGTCGAATTTTTGAAAAGAAAACGCGTATTTTTTCCGGAGTCGGGGGGGCGGTTACCCCCTTGTCAGCCCCCGAGGGAGGCTCGACCCTGAGCAAAGCAGGGTCGAGGCTACCTTAAGATGCTAAGCAAATTGAAAGACAATGCACGAGTTTGTTCATTCATTTTGACATGTTTGTACAAAGCAACAGAATATGCTGGGCCTCGAGGCCCTTAAGGGTAGAAGCGACGTAGCTGAGAGATGTTCCACGCGTTCGCCAGGATTCTGCCTTGATCGTCGTAGAGCTTGTATGTCCCTGGCTTGAGCACCTCAGCTACGGTGTATGGGCCCTCCCATGGAGGGGTGAGCTTATGGCGCCCTCGATTGTCTTGCAGCCGTCGAAGCACGAGGTCCCCCACCGCCAAGTCCCTCTTGCGCACGTGCTTGTCGTGGTAGCGTCGAAGTGTTTGCTGGTAGCGCGCGGAGTTGATGAGCGCCACGTCTCGGGCCTCCTCGAGCTGGTCCTTGGCGTTGGCAAGCCTTTCATCGTTGGTTTGCTCGTTGTAGGCTCGAAGTCGAGGGGAGCCGTATTCGAGGTCCGTAGGCAAGACAGCCTCGGCGCCGTAGGTTAGGAAGAACGGAGTGAACCCGGTGGCTCGGCTCGGCGTAGTCCTGAGGCCCCACAGCACCGAGGGGAGCTCCGCAGCCCACCCTTTTCCAAAATTTTTGAGGGTCTTGAAGAGCCTCGGCTTCAGCCCATGGAGCATCATGCCGTTAGCGCGCTCGACCTGCCCGTTGCATTGAGGGTATGCGACCGAGGCCCAGGTCACGCGAATGCTGTTGTCGTCGCAGAAGTTGGTGAACTTTTTGCCCGTGAATTGGGTGCCATTGTCGGTGATGATGACGTTAGGCACCCCAAACTGGTACATGATGTTGGCGATGAACTCGACAGCCTTCTCGGAGGTGGGGTCACCTATCGGCTTAGCCTCGATCCACTTGGTGAACTTGTCGATGGCCACGAGCACGTGTGAGTGCCCTCCACTTGTCTTTTTGAGGGGACCCACGAGGTCGAGCCCCCAAACGGCGAATGGTCAAGTAATTGGGATCATCTGCAGGGCATGTGCGGGTTGGTGCGTCTGCTTGGCGTAGAATTGACACCCATGGCATGCTCGGACCAAGCGCTTGGCGTCTCCAATGGCGGTCGGCCAATAGAAGCCTTGACGGAAGGCGTTCCCAACCAGGGTCCTTGGTGCTGCGTGGTGGCCGCAAGCCCCCGAGTGCATGTCGTCGAGGAGCTTGCGTCCTTCCTCGAGGGGGATGCAGCGCTGAAGGATCCCGGTCGTGCTTCGTCGGTACAGCTCCCGTTCGTCGCCGTAGATGACGTAGGTCTTGGCCCTTCGAGCGATGCGTCGGGCCTCCGTCTTGTCTTCTGGTAGCACGCCTTGCGTCAGGTAGTCGAGGAAGGGCGTCCGCCAGTCGAGGGGTCGTGATGAAGAAGAGGTGGGTGCGTCGATATGCATCGCCTCAGTGGATGTCGAGAGGTCATTCCCGAGGGGTGGCGTTGAAGGTCGAGCCCCCATGTCTAGCTCGAGGGGTGGCGTCGAGGGGCCAGCCCCCGGGCCGATTTTGACGGATGGCTCGAAAACGTCCCTCGAGAAGACGTCTGGTGGAACTGTGCCGCGCGTGGACGCCAACTTTGCCAGCTTGTCTGCGGCCTCGTTGTACTTTCGAGCTATGTGGTTGAGCTCGAGGCCGTAGAACTTATCTTCTAGCTTGCGCACCTCCCCGCAGTACGCTTCCATCCTGGGATCGATGCAGCTCGAGGCCTTCATGACCTGGTTGACGACGAGCTGCGAGTCCCCTCCAACGTCGAGGCGTCGGACCCCGAGCTCGAGGGCGATGCGCAGCCCGTTGACGAGGGCCTCGTACTCGGCGACGTTGTTGGAGGCGGGGAAGTGCAAGCGTAGCAGGTAGCGCATGTGG
Source organism: Coix lacryma-jobi var. lacryma-jobi (assembly GCA_009763385.1). Taxonomy (NCBI): domain Eukaryota; kingdom Viridiplantae; phylum Streptophyta; class Magnoliopsida; order Poales; family Poaceae; genus Coix; species Coix lacryma-jobi. Next base: position 34,888 of record VDCT01001055.1, on the reverse strand, counting down.
ATTCCGAGGGGTGAGATGAAGAGCAGGCCTGCGCCTGCCCCCGTCTTCATGAGGGATCCGTCGAAGTACATGGTCCAGAGCTCGGCTTGAATCTGCGCTGGCGGGAGCTGAGTGTCGGTCCATTCAGCAACGAAGTCTGCCAACGCTTGCGACTTGATGGCTTTTCGCGGGGCGTAAGTGATGGTCTCCCCCATTAGCTCGGTGGACCACTTGGCGATGCGCCCCGTGGCCTCCCGATTGTTGATGATCTCACCGAGGGGAAAGGACGACACCACCGTTACGGGATGAGTGAGGAAGTAGTGCTGGAGCTTGCGCCTTGTGACGATGATGCCGTAGAGCAGTTTCTGGATGTGCGGGTACCGGACCTTGGCCTCGGAGAGCACCTCACTAGTGAAGTACACCGGTCGTTGGACCGGCAACGCATGACCCTCCTCGTTCCTCTCGACGGCTATGACCGCGCTGACCACCTGAGTGGTTGCGGCCACATAGAGGAGGGGGGGCTCAGGGCGATCGTCACCCTCGGCCGGTCGCGGTGGCACGAGGATTGGCGCGGAAGTCAGCAACCCCTTCAACTTGGTTAAGGCCTCCTCGGCTTCGACAGTCCACGCAAAGTGTTCCGTCTTCTTCAGCAGGCGGTAGAGGGGTAGCGCTTTTTCCCCTAGCCTCGAGATGAATCTGCTGAGAGCGGCTAGGCAGCCTGTCATTTTCTGTACACCCTTGAGGTCTCGAAGTGGGCCCATCCTTGTGACTGCTGAGATTTTTTTGGGGTTGGCCTCGATCCCCCGTTGTGAGACAATGTAGCCAAGTAGCATGCCCCGAGGCACACCAAAGACACACTTCTCGGGGTTGAGCTTCACATTCTTGGCCCGGAGGCACTCGAACGTGGTCTCGAGGTTGCTGATGAGGTCCCCGACTTTCTTGGTTTTAACCACGATGTCATCGACGTAGGCCTCGACAGTTTTGCCTATGTGTTCGCCAAAGATATGCTGCATGCAACGTTGGTACGTTGCCCCGGCGTTTCGAAGGCCGAAGGGCATAGTAACGTAGGAATACATACCAAAAGGTGTAACAAAAGAGGTAGCGAGCTCGTCGGATTCTTTCATCCTAATTTGGTGGTAGCCGGAATACGCATCGAGAAATGAAAGTACTTCACACCCCGCAGTGGAATCGACAATCTGATCAATTCTAGGTAAAGGAAATGGTACTTTTGGACAAGCTTTATTCAAACCAGTGTAGTCTACACACATCCGCATTTTTCCATTCTTTTTCCTAACTAGTTGTAACACCTCTGGTGTTAAGCATTAATTAAAATTCTAATTAAGTTGTTTAGTATGCGTAATCATCTGGCATCATGGCATAAAGCATTTCATGTTTTCATGTTTAAGGCATAAATGTGATGCTTTATATGTTTGACCAGAGTGTTGTATGTTTTTGAGTGTTGATTTCCATGTTTGATATATATGTGGCTTGCTTGTGATGTTTGGTGTTACATGAAAGGGCAAGTGAGAAGAACCTTGGTTTTTAAATCTCTCTTTTTGTCCCCTTTTTGATAAGTCAAAAAGTATGTCATATTTCAAAAGCAAAGTTGTAGCTCTTGTTGAGAGGAACGACTTTGGTATTCAAAGTTTTTAAAGTTTCAGTACAAAAGTTTGAATAATTTTGGAATCTTTCAAACCCTGAATTTGACCCCTAAACTAGATTTCAAAAAAATAAAAAGAATTAGACCTTGGTCCTTTAATCAAAGTTGTAGAGAGGATTAAAAGAAACAACTTTTATTAAGATAGATTTTCATGTTACTAAAGAAAATCTGAAGTAATTTGGAAAACCAGTTTGATTTAGTTTCAAATTGCACATCAATTTCCAAACATAGTTTTATCCCCTTTTGTGTAGTTTCAAAATTAAGCACAATTTGGATATATGTCCAACAACAAAGTTTTAGATAATTTCATAAGGAACAACTTTTATATTGGTAAAATTTGAAGTTGTTTAGAAGATTCAAAAGTAATTTTGAATCTAAGTTTGAATGCTTTTTAAATTCAAAATGTGATTTCAAAATCTAGGCAGATTTTGGTTGTGCTCCTTAAATGAAAGTTGTAGATCCTAATTTTTGGAACAACTTTCATGTTGGGAGTTTTTCCTGTTGTATAGTGTTTTTGGGAGAAATAGGGGAAAGAAGATCTAGATGTTCTCTGGTGAGCAGTAACCGGGGGGTGATAAGCTCTTACCCCTGTTCATGGCGGTGACCGGCCGAGCCAAATTCGTGACGCCAGCACGATGGGCGTCGTCCTCTCTCGAATGCGCTCGTGCACGTCTCCGTGGCGAGGTGAAGCAGCTGCTGGCGCTCTCTTTTGCACCGTGGCGTCTTCTCCCGTGCTTGCCGTTGTCGTTGCGCCACCACAGCACCGACGTGCTCCTCTCTGTCCCAATCTAGAGTTCACGGTGAACCAAACATCCTCATCCAAGTTTGGCCACAGATATAAGTTCCTTACTTCCTTGCGCACCTCCAGAAACTCTCACTTCTAACTCTTCTGTCTCAGAGAGCAAGAGCTCGCCGTTCTTCTTCCCGCCGGGTGAAAAACTCCGACGAGCTCGATTCCGCCGTGGTCCGCTCAACTGGGCCTCCCTCTGTGCTCTTTATCCTGTGTTTTTGTTTTATCTTGGCCTCAGAGAACTCATCGGCTCGATGGTTCCCTGTTTGATGCTCAGGACTCGCCGGAACAACGTCGTCTTCGCCGGAGTTCTCCGCCGCAGGCCACTGCTCCGTGGAACTCTCCCCTCCGTGCAACCTCTGCTTAAACCAGTTACACCAACAGCATCAGGGTGAGCTACTAGACCTTCCTAGCCTCTCCGTTTGCTTGCTACCGGTCTAGGTTCGCCGGAACGGGCTAGCCGAGATCCGATCCGCCGCCGTGCGTGGCCAGGCTCAACCCGAGTGGTAGAGTGTAGGGTTGAGGGCTCAATCGACTGCGGCTGTCTTGCCGGTGTTGATGCTCGCGTCAGCCGAGTCTCTAATGGCCGGAGATGGCCGGCGTAAGGTTCGCCGCCGCTCGGTGCGCCGCCGTTCACGCCGGCCTTGGTCGGGGACCTTGCGGTTGTAAAGACAGGAAGTTTCAGGGTGTTGGTTGAAAAGTCCCAGACTCACGTGAATAGTGTGGTGGGCTGCGGGTTATTTTAGCGTAAGCCGAAGGGCTTTTCTGCAAAGCTATCAGGACACACCGTCTCACTCGAGCCAGGTCCCGAGCGGACATATGGACACGTGTTCACCGTCTCGAGCTATGCCTTGAGCAGGCACACCCTCCGCTTCGCTCGAGCCAAGCCTCGGGCGAACGCGTTCACCGTCCCGCCCGAGCTAGGCCTCGGACGGACGAGCGTTTTCCGTCTCGCCCGAGCCTCGAGCTAAGCCTTGAGCGGGCACATGCGCAGCGTATCGCCCGAGCCTCCGAGCCAGGCCTCGGACGGGCCATTGTTTTCCGTCTCGCCGAGCCCTGAGTCAGGCCTCGGACAGACGTTGGTTTTTATCGTCTCGATCGAGCTAGGCCTCGAGCGGACCCTCGTGCGCTGTCTCGTTCGAGCCGGGCCTCGAGCGAACGCACACACACTCACCACCGTGCGCTCGAACCAGGCTGAGTTGAGTTGGGCTGGGCCGAATGCCCCGTTTGGGCTAGTTTAAAGTTTTTCTTTTTCTAGTTTTCTTTACAGTAGTTCAGTTTGTTCTTTTTGCTATAATTAATTTGTAGCTCTGTTATTTATGAAATTTGACATGATTAGTGATAGCATGTTTGTGCTAATATAAAAAAATATAAAACTTGAGTTTTGAACAAATTTTGAAACTGATTTAAATATGGCTTTTAATTAATAAATGGGCTTTGATGATTTTTGTAGGCCTAGTTAAAGGTTCAAAAATCATGAAACTATTTTTGTAGCTGTTTTTAGCTGAAAATGTATCTTCACAAAAAATTTGAGGTCTGTTGAAGAAAATAAATTTTATTCTTATTTATATGCTTTATTTAATCGTTTGAATGTTTATAGTTGTTTGAGCTATTTAAGTTGTGAATCACCTGCTAAGTATAATAGGAAAGTTTTAGAGTTTTTCATAAGCTCTCTAGATTGTTAAGGATCACTCTTTTTGATGACCCAGAGCTCCAGTTATAGCTGTTTGAAGTTGGATTAGCAAATCTGTCCTAGCGTTGGACAGAAATGATTATTCCAACTGTTTGGCCTAGTTGTCTATAGAACCAACCATGGGTGATATTAGGAAGTCTGTAGACAATTTGATAAGCTTTTCAAATTGTCTAGGATCACCCCTTTTGATCTTGGTAGCTCTGGTTATGGCTTGATTAGTATGAGTGGTGTAATCTATCCAAAGTGTGAACAGCAGTGTTTACATCTTGTGTGACTTTGGTTTATTGTTTGAAGACCATGGGACACCTCTCATCTTGTGTTCCTATGGTGTGAGTGATGTTTAATGAACCTTAGCCATCTTTAGTTTTCTTTCTAAAGATGTTTGGTGGAAGTTGTATGTATAGCTAGGAATCTTAGTTGGTTTTGTTGGTTTGCAACTTTTCCGCGAAGTAAAGTTGTACTCGACTTTCCTTAAGTTTGTTTAATCTTTTGTTATATTGTCCTGCACCTTGGCATGCATTCCAGGCCATCATACTGAGCATACAACATTTATCTACGTGTAGTATCCGAGAGTGTTGAAGTCGTGTTGATCAAGCTTTGATGATCACCCTTGTCGAACAAGCCTCGGAAGGTGACCCTTGTTGGACAAGCTTCGTCGAGAAGGCTTAACTTCTAGATGAAGGAACTAACCTTTGTGGATCATTCTTGGATCCTGTCTTCCCTGCAACGAAGGCAAGCCCCGGTGCATTTAACCTTTCCTTGTTTTTATAAAGGTTTTATTAAAATGTTTTTTAGATAAACTACTGCATTAGGTTATAGGAGTTGTGTGATGACCTACTTCTTGCACTTTTTACCTCCACCTGAAGATCCACCTGCCTTGTTTAAAAACTATTTGCAAAATGCTTAGTGATGCTATACAATAGATTTGCAAAAATGTCAATTTCAAAAGTGTGATCACTTAAAGAATATTTATGGGAATTTGGCTTTACTCCCGACTGTTGGCTAAGTATCTGATCCGTACCTAGTCAATGGTAAGGAGAGGTTGTCCTAGCGTACGGTGCCGTCATGTTGTAGTCCGGGACTCAACAGTTGACACCGACCGGGACAGGGTTGAAAAACTGACAGGACTGTGACGCTTGGGTGAGATATAACCAAGGTACAGTTTCTGGCGGAAAAATTAGGGACCATCCGTATGGGAGCCTGCTGGCCAAGACTTGCAACTATTCACATACTACGGAAAGCTCTAGCTCCGAGGAATCCTTTATTGGGACCGACAACCGCGCACTGGGAGTGGAGAGATGGCGGAAGTAGCTTGTACCCACGTGGTCGTCGTACCTGGATAAGAGTGGTGTACTGTACTTCTGGGTGGCGTAGGACCGGGGTCCAATATTGGAGGAATCGTGGTAGACGAGTTGGCATATGCAAGCTTGGGTGCTACATATGCAGTGTGGATAGGGATCCTCAGCTGAGTATTATTTATCCGGATTAACGTTGCTCCTCGGTTATGGAGACTTGGTCTTCGACTGTCAACGGAGAGTGGTTCTCAACTAGGTATGTTTTTGAAAGGTAAAATGAATCATGAACAATGAAGAATTGAGAAATACTTGAATCTTTCCAAAATAAAACAAGATTTACAAAAATGCTTTTTCTGCAAAATACTTGATCTGGCTTAAGCCTTACCTTGACTTCCTAAGCCTTTCATTCCTGAGTCTTCTCCTCTTTTCTAGTCGGTTAAGTCTTGTTGAGTACTTTTGTACTCAGGGTTTGTTAATTCCCTGTTGCAGGTTTCTTTAATAGGTGATGTTGATCATGATCATGTCAGTGGGCTTGACATGATCTGGTTGTTCTTCTTCTTCAACTTAGGTACTCCACCTAAGTGTAGTTATGTAATACTCTCCTGTTTCCTCAATACAAGTTATGTTTATTTAAAAGTAACTTATTCATGTTTTGTAAAGGTTATCTATCTTGCTTCCGCACTCTGATGGTATTTTGTATCAACTGTCGTAATGTTGTAATTATTCCAACCTTCATGATGATGATCCTGTGGTGCGTGGATAATTCGGGGTTCTCTCGGGGACACCCGACAGATCTTTCCAGTGATGTGGTACATGTGCACAGTCATTAGGGCTCGGAGAGACGGTGACGTGTGCAGGTGGGTCACATTACCGGGAGGTTCTGCCACACTAGTACAGGGTTAGATAGCCACTCTGGGTGAAATACCTCCTTGATGAATCCGGCCGCCAAAAGCTTGTGCACCTCCTCGCCGATGATCCCGCGCTTCTCCTCGTCGAAGCGGCGCAGGCGTTGCTTCACCGGTCTGGACCCGGCCTGGATCTCCAAGGCATGCTCGGCGACTTCCCTCGGTATGCCCGGCATGTCCGAGGGTCCCCACGCAAACATGTCGATGTTTGCGCGGAGAAAGTCGACGAGCACTGCTTCCTATTTAGGCTCGAGGCTGCCACTGACGGTCAGCGTCTTGCCATTGGTCGAGGTCGGGTCGACGGGTATCTGCTTGGTGTGCTCTGCCGGCTCGAAGGTGCCAGCGTGGCGCTTTACTTCAGGGGCCCCTCGGTGGCCAGGGCGGCTAGGGCCTCGAGCGAGTCGAGCTGGACGTTTGCCTCCCCACGCTCGATGCACTCCACGTCGCAGTGGTACGCGTGCTCGTAGGATGTGTCGATGGTGATGACCCCCTTTGGCCCCGGCATTTTGAGCTTCAAGTACGTGTAGTTGGGAACCGCCATGAACTTGGCGTAGCCTGGCCGGCCGATGATGGCGTGGTAGGTCCCTTGGAATCCAACCACCTCGAAGGTGAGTGTCTCCTGGCGGAAGTTAGCCGGCGTGCCAAAGCAAACCGGCAGGTCGATGCGCCCGAGGGGGTGGGCCTCCTTCCCTGGTACGATTCCGTGGAACCCCCCGACGCTGGGTCAGAGCTGACCCTCTGAAATCCTCAGGAGGTCGAGGGTCTCGAGGTATATGATGTTGAGGCTCGAGCCCCCATCCATCAACACCTTGGAGAACCGTACGTCGACGATGACGGGGTCGACGACGAGGGGGTACGCCCCCGGGTTTATGACACGGTCCGGATGGTCGTCACGGTCGAACGTGATCGGCGCATCAGACCAGTCAAGGTACCGGGGGGCGTCGTGGCCGAGTGCAAAGATCTCTCGGCGCTCCTTCTTTCTTTCTCGAGCTGAGAGCCCGACGGTCGGCCCCCCGTAGATCATGTAGCAGTCGCGCACCGGTGGGAAGTTGCCGTCCGTGTCCCCACCACCGCGCCGATTGTTATCGTTGCCCTTAGGCGTGTCCTCTTTCCTATCGCCGAGCTTGGAGTAGTAGCCTTTCAACAGTCGGCAGTCCTTTAACTTGTGATTTACGGGGCCCTTATGATAAGTGCAGGGGTCCTCGAGCATCTGGTCGAAAACAGCCCCGTCAGGCGGACCTCGGGGCTTCTTAGGCTCGAGGGCGCCTGCGAGCACCTCTTCGTCGTCGTCGTCATTGGCGTCGCGCTTCGCCTTCTGACCCTTGCGTTTGTTCTTCTTCTTTTTGTTGCCGCTATTGTTGTCGTTCTTGGCGTCGTTGCCCTTGCTCGAGCCCTCCGGCGCGGTCACCGCCTTACCTTTGTCCGTAGAACGGCCAAAGAAGGCCCCCACTTTCTCGTCGCCTGAGGCAAAGCTGGTGACGCGATCCATCAGGTCCTCGACCGTCCTGGGACGGTAGCGTCCTAGCTCATGAACTAGCTCTTGGCATGTCGTGCCCGCGAGGAACACTGAGATGACGTCCTCATCAGGCACGTGGGGGAGCTCGAGGCGCTGCTTCGAGAACCGCCAAGCAAAGTCACGGAGGGGCTCGTCCGCCGCCTGCCTGCAACGCCGTAGGTCCCAGGGGTTGCCTGGGCGCACACAAGTCCCCTTGAAATTCCCGTCGAAGACCCTGACTAGGTCGGCCCAGTCATCGATCCGATCCGGCGGGAGCCCCTCGAGCCACCGGCGGGTGGTGTCCGAGAGGTACAGTGGGAGTTGGCGTCTGATCACGCGGTCGTCGTTCTTCGCTCCGCCCAGTTGGCAGCCTAGGCGGAAGTCCGAGAGCCAGAGCTTGGGCTCGACCTCCCCGTCATACTTCACGATGTTGGTCGGCGGTCGGAAGCGGTCGGGGAGGGTTGAGCTGCGGATGGCTCGGCTGAAGACTCTGGGTCCCGGGGGCTCGAGGACTTGCCGGTCCTCGTCGCTGTCGTAGAGCCCCCCTCGATGGGCGCTATAGCCACGCTCCTGGGCCCCCTTGTCCTTGCGCCGGCGGTTGATGTCGTTGCGGGTGTCGTTGGGGTCTCGAGGTGGCCGGTTGTCGACGATCCGTTCGCGGGTAGATCACGGAGCATCATTGCCGCCGCCACCACGTTCTGCCCGGCTCGCGGGAAGCATACCTCGGGGCGTGCCGGTGCCCCGTCCTCGAGGATCCGCCGGTGGACCTCTCGAGCCCGACCTCGAGCTCCGGCTCCTCGGGGCTGGGGCGGTTCCAGCATCAGAGTTTGCCGGAGCTGCAGCAGGTGTCACCGTTCTTCCTCGGCTTTGGTGATTGCCTCCTGCACCTGCGCGAGCTGCGCCGCCCGGCCGTCGTCGTGCTGAGGCGGTGCAGCCGGTGCTAGAGGTTCGTTCCTCCCCTGAACACGTGATCCGCCTGTCGCGGCCACGTCGCTGGGGCCCTCTAGATCGAGCGTCGGCCTGCCGTCATCGCCCTCGTCCTCGGTATCGCATACGACCCCCTCGAGTTGGAAGCACTCCCTGGTGGGATCCCAGAGGTCGGGGTCGTGGTAGTCGTATTCGTCGGAGTCGGAGCTGTTGACGGCGTGCCGCCTTGGCCGATGCTGGGACTGCAGCTCGCGAGAAGCCGCGGTCGACGCACGCGGGGTGGACGATCTCCAGGTTGGCCATGGCCTGCAGTAGCACGCCCGGGCGCTCCTCCTGGCCTGCCGGCGGTCGGTCCTGACGGCGCTCGTTGAGCTGGCGGGCGTAGGTTGCTGCGGAGCTGTCGAGGCCGAACAGGAACCGCCGGCGTCGAGCGCGGTACACCCCGTGCGGGAGGAGGCTGGGTGGCGTCGACGGTGCGTAGCTCGGAGGCCTCTGGCCTGGCTCCTGGTCCGTGCGCATGAGGAACGCGAAGTCGTTGGGTGGGCGGCGGGCGCTCCCTGGAAGTCTCCGGCCGTGCGCCGGGCAGGCTCCTCCTCGGGAACTCCGCGCCGGCCACAGGGAAGTGGGTGTACGCCGCCGGCACCGCCTGTGCCTGGCGACGATAGTGACGACGGCGCCGCTCACGGGGTGGCGACGCGTGGTGGTGTGGGCGACGTGCCACGCTCCTCGCGCGGGGTGGCGTGACACGCCCTCCACTCGGGCCCTCCGTGGAGAGCAAGGTCAGCTCGTTGCCGTTGTCGGTGGCCAGGAACTCGAGGCTCCCGAACCAGATGACGGCACCGGCAGAGAACGAAGGAGTCGAAGCAGCCATCCAGGAAACAGCGAGAAACCGACTCGACACGCGAAGGCCCCTACCTGGCGCGCCAACTGTCGGTGTTTCAAACCCGGGGGTATGACACCAACGAGTAATGTGATCGCGTGCTCTCTTCCTGGATGGTGATGCAAGATGACACGAGGATTTATCCTGGTTCGGGCAAAGAAGGCCCTATGTCCAGCGGGGGAGGAGGTTCTTGTATTACTTGCACCTAAGTGCTTGTACAGGGGCGAATACAAGCTCAATGAGCGTGGACCGGAGTCCGGACTCGAGTGTGTACGTGTGTGGACTTGTGTGTTGTCTCTCGGAGTTCTGTAACCGTGGACTCGCGTCCCCTCCTGCGCGAAGGGCCCTGGCGTCCCCTTTTATAGAGCAAGGGGAGGTCAGGGTTACACAAGGGTATTACAGGTGTCGGGGCGTACGATGCCCAATACGGAGAGGGGTAGGAACCCTGTCTTGTCGGGGCCACTGGAGCCGCCGTGGGCGTTGCTGTTGAGGCGTCCTTGGGGCGTGGCCTCCATCCCGGGCGCGGACGTGATGACATGACGATGTAGAAGCCGTACAACACCCATTCCGGCACGTACAGGACACGGCGGGGTCCCTCCGGATCTTGGGGTACCTGTCTTCCAATAGCATGAAAGCAGTTAGGGCTCGAGGGGTGCGGAGCCGGCCTCGAGGTGGCGCCTACAGGGGGCTCGAGCCCCCGCAGGTATGGACAAGTCCCGTGGAAATTGATTGAGCAGTGGGCATCCGGGCCTCGAGACGTGGCTCGGACGTGCAACAGCGTAGGGTATGGGTTAACAGTGCCGTACTAGCGCCCTTTTGCCCATGCTTGTGGTGAAAACGAGACTTGACTCTGCCCTAGTTACTGTGGTACACGTCGGGCTGCAGAGGACGTGACTGGAGTAGGTGGATGTATTAAATGCGCGGTATGGGGTTGTCATCCGATGCCTGCGCCGCTCGAGGGAAGCATAAGCGCCTCGAGGGATAGGCTGTTGTGCCAGAGAGGCTCGAGGTCCCCTGCGTGGGGTCTCGAGGTATGGCGTTCGGCTGTGGGGGGCTCGAGCCCTAAATTCAAGGACTCGAGGTTTTAGTGGGGTGCTCGCCCGGGGCCTGGCTTTGGAGGGCTCGGGCGAGATGGAGAACGGGCGTCAGCCCGAGGCCTGGCTCGGTGAACTCGGGAGAGACGGAGAGCGCGCGTTCGCCCGAGGCCTGGCTTGGTGGGCCAGCGTTGTGGGCCTCGAGGGGTTGGTCTCTTTAAGGGGTTAGACTAGTCAGGTTTGTTATTTACAGGCGTTCTAGGTTTAACCTTTTAGTTTGCGTTGATTGGGGGTACCCCTTTTGTGGACCCCCGACAGGCTGGTATTACCAACCGGGACTGGTGGGGGGGGGGGGGGGGCTTTAGCCCCGGTGGCCGGAGCCGGGACTAAAGGGGGGGCTTTAGTCCCGGAAGCGTAGTCCCGGCTCGGCAACCGGGGCTAAAGCCCAATTCTGTTGTAGTGAGGACTAGCCACCATTACATGAGATGAAACTCTTTAGCCTTGGATGTCAGTTTCAACATGCTTTTCTAGTTTTGATTGATAACAATGTACACCTGATTCTATCCTGATTCCATCTCTTCTCTATTTTCTAAATATCCCGAAATGTCACCGTTTTTTATTATGGACATCTCATTTAAAATTCGATCCGGTGGCTAGACAGCCGCTGGGTATTCCAATTTAGAAGAGATCAATCTTCTCACATAGATTGAAAAAATCTCCAAACTCCTGCTTCATTCTTACATAGCGGCATTGTAGTTCCGTGAGATGAGCCGATCATATATGTTTTGGATGTGGAACAGACAAGTAAGTTTTTCCTCCTCCGATCAAATGTGACATAGTAATAAATACCACAAAGAGTAAGTCGGGCTCGAACTCTGACTACCCTGAAGTGGAGGTAACGGGGACATCTCATTTAATAAGTCTGAAATCTCCACCGGGGAGGGATTTAGCGGCCTGATAAGAAAATAAGTGTGGATTCAGCGGAGAATCACTGAAAGGTTGTTTGGCACGGATCGTGTACTCTGGTCGGGAGATGAGTGGGATCTTAACGGCTCCGAAAGGGCAAGCCTCGCCAATGCCTCCGCGCGACGCGCGGCTTGTCGCAATGTCGCCCCGCCCGGCTGCCCCTGCCCGGCTGCCCGGTCACCACTGACTCACTGCGAGTACTTGCTGCTCGTTATTAGCTGGACTCCAACACTCTTGTGTCGAGCAGTCGAGCTGAACCCCACGAAAGGACTTTTGTGTGAAGAGCACGCACGTACCGTCTCCCTTGCAATGCAAGAACTGGATGCCAACTCACACGTCACACCCGATCGATAAAAGCAGTGACCGAACTGGAGCAGTGGCTGGCACTGACTGAGCACTGTGGTCTGTGTCCGTCTCGTTTCTCCGTGCCGTGAGGCTAGAGCACGTCCGGTACGTCAAGGTGACAAGGTCAGTACGGGTACGACCGGGGTACGTGGCGGCCTTGCCGCGAGCTAGTACTGGCTGGCGCCGTCGTACGTCGTGACGGAAAAGCCAAGAGGCATGCAAGAGCAGCAAGGCCAACAGAGCCCCAATCACTAATTGGCGCGCGTGCGCTCCCACGGCTGGCAGCGCACGAACACATGACGCAAGGGGAATAGAGTCTGGAGTGTGGACGCGCGAGCGGGAGAGAACGTATGGGACGCGTGGCACAAGGGGAGAGGGAGACAAAGCACACAGCGTGGACGCGTGGGTGGGAGATGCATGCAGTCTGTGTCAGACATATTTTTTGAAACGCACAAAAACTTTAAAATGTGATAACTTTCTTGTTAAACATCTATTTTTAATTTCGTTTGCACCATTAGGTTTATTATAACGAGATCTATAAAAGTAGATCCATCTTGAATATGTTTTGAAATATTTTTGTGCTGATAAAGTTTTGCTCTTAAGGATATATAAAGTTTCATATGTTATAATACAAAGTTTCATATGTTATAATACAAAGTTTCATACGTTATAATATAATACAAAGTTTATAATGTAATAGATCAAAGTTTTGCATATAGCAGTATAAATATTGTAATGTGATAATAGTTTAAAGTTTATAAATTCTGAGTGTAAAGATGATGATAGTTCAAAGTTTATAAATTTTGATTGTAAAGTTTTGAACCTTGCAGTAAAAAGTATATAATGTGATAGTTTAAAGATAGCTCAAAGTTTTGAACATAGCAGTATAAATTTGTAATGTGATAATTCAAAGTTTATTAATCTTTGAGTGTTAAGTTTTGAACCTAACAATAGAAAGTTTATAATGTGATAGTTTAAAGTTTTGAAACTAGCATTAGAAAGTTTGTAATGTAATAGTTTAATGTTTATAAATTCTGAGTGTAAAGTTTTGAATCTGGCAGTACAAAAATTATAATGTGGTAGTTCAAAGTTTTGAATCTTACAGTAAAAACTTTATAACATGATAGTTTAAAGTTTATAAATTCTGAGCGTAAAGTTTTGAACCTAGCGGAACAAAGTTTATAATATGATAGGTTGAACTTAGCATTCAAAGTTTATAAATTATGAGTGTAAAATTTTAAACCTAGCAGTATGAAGTTTATATTCTGATAGATCAAAGTATTGAATCTAGCACTACAAAGTTTTTTTCTAATGTATTAGTGCAAAAGTTGTTATAAATTTTGAGTGTAAAGTTTTTAATCTAGTAGTTCAAAATTTTTATAATATCATGTGCAAACTTTTTTTAACTTAGCTGTATAAAGTTTGTACAAAGTTTTCATCCCAGTGTAACATTTTTTTTTAACCTAGGTGTACAGACTTTGTAATGTCATAGTTCAAAGTTTTTCATTCTGAGTCTAACGTTTTAAATTTAACTAGCACTACAAAGTTAAGTTTATGTAATGTCAAAGTTTTAAATATTATAATTTAAAGTTTATGAGTTCTGAGTATATTTTTTAATGTAACATTGTAAAGTTTTCATAATGGCATAGTTCGTATATATTCTGGTACTGCTGAAAAAAGCACAGTATGGTATCCTTTTTCAAGAATTAATTATTTTAATTTTCGTGTTATTTTTATTATTTTTTACATATACAAATATAAAGCTCAGCAAAATTTGATTTATTTTTAAATATATTTTTACTTTTGCCTTATTTTCTTTCAGGATACAGAGAAGAAATATTTTTTTAGCGCCGAAGACAAAGGAACCTACATGCTTTTTATATTAGTTTTTTTTCTAATGATATATGTATAAGATATTGTCTTTTCTAAGTTTACCTCTGCATTCATTTTAATTATAAATATTGTATAAAGTACTATGATATATAATATGATATATTATTTAAAAAAAACAGTACCTTTTGCATCCATATGGATGTCAAACCATCCCCTGCCCTGTTATTTCCCACAAACTCGTGATCCCGAGAACAAAATAGCTTGTAGAAATTCAAAATAGCTCATTGACCAAGAAAACTAGACTCTAGAAGCTAAATGAGCCTTAATAAGCTAGACAAGAGAACCTGTACGTAACAAATACGGTGCGTCCGTATCGCTTGGAACGCACGCGCGTTACTACTCATCCTAGCGCGCGGGCGTCCCAATCCCTCCGAGCGCGCGCGCGGACGAAGACTGCCGCAGCAGAGCAGCAGCGTACGTGGTACCCTTTGAGAATGGACAGATCGAGAGTCCCTATTTTTTTATATAATTTAATCTTTTTCCGTTAAAAATTCGCGTTTGGATCTCTTAAAAACAGTATATCGTTTTTGGACCCCAAACTCAGATGTAGAAGGTTCAGATTGACATAGCTAGCAATGTGGGTGGCGACGTGACGCTGATGCGGCAAAGGTCTTCACCATGATCCATGACGCCGAGCTCAACGCCGTAGATCTTGTCGTCGAGCTGTTATCCTATAGGTATTGACATTTGAAATAGAACAAGTAAATTCTACTCTCTCTCAAACACCAACACAAAAGAACTATAGTCCAATTGGCTAGAGCATGCACCCATGCCATCAATCAATGGACTTGTGTTTGGATCCCAACTTCAACCTTTTTTAGCTGTATTTTTTAAATTAGTTTTTTACCTCTCCTTTTTGTTGTATTTTTTTAAAAGAATTAACTTGACTTATTGGCTATTAATTTCTTTCCAACTTTAATCAGAGATTAAATTCCATATTTCATGTTTTGTCAAAAAAATATTATTTTTTTGCCTATCCTTTTTGCTGCATTTTTTAAATGCCTTTTCAACTTTGACTTGTTAGCTATTAATTTCTTTTAAACTTTAATCAAAGCTTAAATTATATATTTTTATGTGTTGTTAAAAAAATTATGAAGCTCAATATTTCATTGTAGCAACACATAATTTAAAAAGTTATGATACATTTTGTCTAATATTTATACGCTTTACAACATAAAAAAATATCAAAATTGTATTTTAGTTCTTACAATCTTATATTCTTAATAGGGCATGTATATAGATATATACAGTTGTAGAGGTATGACCGGGTGTTACTGTGTTACTGTTACCCTGTAGCAGCCTGTTTTTTTAATTTTCTTTCGCCTCCGTGTGCTGTGCACCAAGAATTTCCTTTCGTCTCCGTGTGCTGTGCACCAAGAAGTTTCGAGTTATCCTATAGCAGTCTGTCTTTTTCTCATTTCCTCACAAGAATTTAATCTGATGGCTGGTAATTTTAACACTCAAACCCCTCCACTCATGGGGGTGTTTTGCAACAGCCGGATAGGATGAGTGGGGGGTTTGAATGCTAAAATTACCGGCCATCGAATTAGATTTATGTAGTCTTGATTAAAGTTTGTATAGTTTGCATAGCATACGTTCCCATTATAAATATCATGGCCATAACAAAAAAAAGCTACTATAAATTAAAAAATTATCAAAGATATAAATATTTAATAAATTTTTCACTCGTTGCAATACACGAGCATGTTTTGTTGGTGTTTATAATATTTAAGGTTAAGTACCGATAAAAAATTTGGTAGGTAAAATAATAATTAAAAATACAGCAAAAAGGAGATGAAAAAATAATTTTAAAAAGATTGGTTTTGTGGGTTTCGAATTGAAGACAAGCCAACAAACCATTAGGCATAACAGCTATGCTAATACTAGGAAGTAATATTTACTTGTTTTATTTCAAATGTCAATACCTATAGAATAACAGCTCGGCGCCAAGATTTACGTAGCTAATTAAGCTCGGCGCCAAGGTCTATAGCGTCAAGCTCGGCACCGTGAACCATGGCGCCGAGCTTAGGGTTCGAACCAGTATATTTTTTTAGACGTCCAAATGTAAATTTTTAATAGAAAAAAGGCTAAATTACAAAAAAAAAAGGTCGAGAGTCGTGCGTTGTTTCCATCTGATGAAAACGCAGCACAATCGCTAGCTCTTCTTGCGGCCTTTGTGTGGGGGGGCACACCACACATCACATGTCTTGCAGACAACCCGGCCAGTACGTATCTGTATCGTGGATCGTAGGGAGGCATTGACACGTACTACTTGTACGTACTCCGTATTCGACAAGTGCTGTGTATCAAGCTAGCTGCACTGAAAGGATGCTGACGCTACGTACAGTTCAGAGAAAAGAATTCTACCCTCTACGATCGAGATCCTGCACTGTGCAATGATCTGCAGTCTGACAGCGAGGATGATTGCCCTGGGTTGCTTTTGCCACGAAAAGGCGCTGGGACTGGCAAGGAATCTGGGATATCAGAATCCACTCGGGAATGCGATCCGACGATCCTCTGCGGCCTGAAGAACTGGATCGGAGCAGACACTACTAGTGCACAAGCACTGCTGTACGTACGTACCTAGTGCTGCCACGTACCGACCCCATAGTTGAGGAAGCTCTCTGTTTCTCTAAACTGTGTTTTACTACTCGATCTCTATGTTAAACGCTCCGTTTCCGTTTCCGTTTTCGTTTCCGTTTGTATGGTCCATTTCCATGTTGGCATGCTGCTCTCATACCACACACACTATGAGCCTCTTTAGCTGGGCTCCAGCGCTACTGTAGAGGGACAGTAGAGGAGCCAGAGAAGCTAGTAAAATCAGGCTCTATAATCGGCTCCTGTGAACATGATCCGCTGTCGGTGGCTGAAGAGGAGAGAGGAAGGTAAAGTCGACTCCGGTGAATAGTGTAGCTACAGTGTTTTTGTTAGTAAACAGTACTCAGCGTCAGGCGGAGCCGGAGCGGCTGAAGCCCGGCCAAAGAGGCCCTATATCTATCTTGTGAGTTGTGACCGAGGATGGAATCGATCCATCGGAGATCGAGCGAGGTACGTGTAACACGCGCGTTTTTTTTTTTTTTTCGAATGCGGCCAAAGCATTCTTGAAAAGCCTCGCGTTGTCGTGTGATTGTCTCCTGACCGCCATCTCGCTCGACACGTCACATGGGGCGAACTTTTTTTTTTCCTTCGCTAGGAAACGACGACGTGCAAGCTACTAGCAGTTCACACACTTAAGTTGTCAGGGAAGAGCGCGCGAGCTGTCATGCAACGGACTTGTATGTGAATGTGATGGGCCACACCACACTTCTTCTCCCTGCACTCGTGCCGCACGATCAGGCTCACCGCGGTCGTCTTGCGTGCAAACTACTATAACACCTAACGGAGTATAGTAGTACACTAACCAACGACGATGCACCGTGACTGACTGACCGACTGAATGAATGGACGAATAAAATAATGCAGATGCATGGGTCGGTCATCGGTGCAATGGCAATGCCTTCTCGTCAATCGTCTGTCTGCATGCATGCCGGACTATATACTACTCCCTCCGTACCGATATTAGTTGACGTTTAGGACAGCGACACGGTCTTCAAAACATAACTTTGACCTCTTATTTTTATAAAAATATTTATGGAAAAATGATATACGTATACTTTTATGAAAGTATTCTTCAACACAAATCTATTTATATAATTTTTATATTTGTAAACTTAGAAAATTAATAGTTATTGATGATTTATATTCTCAATGTCTGACTCTACACTACTAGAGAATAGGTCTTTGGACGATTTGCAAAATCAGCTTTAGTCACGGAAAAATTTGCGTCCGGGACTAGAAAGGTCTTTAGTCCCGGTTGGTAACAGTTCCTCAGCCCAACGGCTCATTTGTCAGAGGGACCTTTAGTCCCGGTTGGTAACACCAACCGGGACTAAAGGTTTTGCCCCGGTTGGTGTATCCAGCCGGGGCTAAATGTTGACATCTTTAGCCCCGGTTGGTAACACCAACCGGGACTAAAAGATTTTGCCCCGGTTGGTTCATCCAGCCGGGGCTAAATGTTGGAATTTAGCCCCGGCTGGGGATAAGGACCGGGGCTAAATGTCTCTCCCTATATTTGAATTGTTCTTCCACCTCCAGCCGTGTGCCCGAGCTGTCTTCATTTTTTCTTCGTTTAGTCGCTTGCTTGCTTGTTTGCTCTCTTCTCCGGTGATTTCTGTTTGTTAACACATCTCCGGCGATTGATTTATTTCATCACATCTACGCCGCCATCGACTCCTTGAAAGGTTACTAGCTTCAGTTTTTCATTTTAGCTGCCATATATATATATATGGTTTTTGAAGCTATTTTGAGTTCATTGAATTGATAGTTCAAATTTGTACTCTAAAAACGAAATATGACTGTTTCATTAGTTTATTTTAATCTTTTAGAGAAATAGAGATCATTTAAATCATTTTTTAGAAAAATTAGGAATACATAATACTTTAGTTTACAAAATGTGACTGGTTTAATTAGTTTAGTTTCATTTTTTTGAGAAATAGAGATTATTTAAATCATTTTGTTTATAAAAATTAGAAATATATAATACTTTAGTTTACAAAATATGACCGGTTTATTTAGTTTATTTTATGTTTTGGAGAAATGGAGATCATTTAAATTATTTGTTTACAAAAATTAGAAATATATAATACTTTAGTATACAAAATATGACCGGTTTAATTAGTTTATTTTAATCTTTTAGAGAAATAGAGATCATTTAAATCATTTTTTTTATAAAAATTAGAAATATATAATACTTTAGTTTAGAAAATATGACCGGTTTAATTAGTTTATTTTAATCTTTTAGAGAAATAGAGATCATTTAAATCATTTTTTTACAAAAATTAGAAATATATAATACTTTAGTTTACAAAATGTGACCGGTTTAATTAGTTTATTTTATTTTTTTTGAGAAATAGAGATCATTTAAATGATTTGTATACAAAAGTTAGAAATATATAATATAATACTTTAGTTTACTGCTCAACTACAAATGCAGAAGGATGCCTGCTTGGTATGTTGTTTTCGATGGCACCAAGCCAGGTATTTACACCAGCTGGGCCGAGTGCAGTCAGTATGTCCTCAAAGTTAAGGGAGCTGTGCATAAAAAATACAAGTCTTTTGAGGAAGCTTCTGCAGCTCTAGAGGCTTTCAACTCAAGAATCAACTCAATTCCTACTGAACCTACCCCTACCTTACCTTTCTATCAGGTTAGAGTGGCAGGCAGTCCATCTTGTTAGACTGTGATGTGGGAAAAATGTGCAGGTGTTGTTAGTTGCTTTGGTTGTGGCCAAGTGGATTAGGATGTTATCTTGATGTAATAATTAATTAGACAAGTTCAACTGCTACTACTTATATGCCACCAGTGATGCTTACTAAATTTGGGTGTCATGAACTTGTTTATAAATTTGAGCTAGAAAATTTTTATAAGAATGAGAGATATAATTATGTGATATGTCATATAATGCATGACACGTCACTGGATGTACAATGCCGATCGTCGCTCAAAAGAGTTCATTGATGGCGTGCATTATTTTTTAAGAGTGGCTGAGGCAAACAAGCGGAATGGTTTTATGTGCTGCCCATGTGCCCTTTGTAATAATTCAACGGAATATTCTAGCTCAAGGAGTCTTCACTCACACTTGTTCAAGTCGGGTTTCATGCCAAACTATAGTTGTTGGACGAAGCATGGAGAAACTGGGGTTATGATGGAAGAAGGTGAAGAAGAACAATTGGACCCTGACGATGACATTATTGCTCAATACGGTGACTTTGGTGATACTGCAATGGGAGAAGGTGAAGAAGAGGCAAGTGCAGAAGACACACTCGCTAAAAATGATGCTCTTGGTGATGTCATTCGTGATGCACAAAGAGATTGCGAAAGTGAAAAAGAGAAGGCTAAGTTTGACTGTATGCTAGAGGATCACAGGAAATTACTATACCCGTCTGCTGCAGATGGACAAAAAAAGTTGGGTACAACACTTGAGTTGCTACAATAGAAGGCACAGAATGGTGTATCTGACAAGACATTTGGACAATTATTGAAGATTATAAAACAAAAGATGCTTCCGAAACCTAACGAATTGCCCGGCACTACGTACGAAGCAAAACCAGTCGTCTGTCCTTTGGGTTTAGAAATCCAGAAGATACATGCATGTCCTAGTGACTGCATCCTGTACCGTGGCAAGGAATATGAGAATTTGGATGAATGCCCTGTATGTAATGCGTCACGATATAAGATCAGGCGAGATGACCCTGGCGATGTTGAGGGTGAAGAACGTCCCCGGAAGAAAATCCCTGCCAAGGTTACGTGGTACGCTCCTATAATACCACGCTTGAAACGTCTGTTCATAAACAAGGACCATGCAAAGTTGGTGCGATGGCACAAAGAAGACCGTAAGGTAGACAACATGTTGAGACACCCTGCTGATGGGTCCCAGTGGAGAGCAATAGACAGAGAATTCCCGGAATTTGCAAAAGACGCTAGAAACTTAAGGTTTGCTTTAAGTACGGACGGGATGAATCCTTTTGGGGAACAGAGCAGTAGTCATAGCACGTGGCCTGTTACTCTATGTATCTACAACCTTCCTCCGTGGTTATGCTTGAAGCGGAAGTTCATTATGATGCCAGTGCTCATCCAAGGCCCGAGGCAGCCTGGCAACGACATCGATGTCTATCTGAGGCCATTAGTTGAGGAACTCCTACTTTTATGAAGTAAATCAGGTGTACGTGTGTGGGATGATTACAAACAGGAACACTTTGACCTGCGAGCATTGTTGTTCGTAACAATCAATGATTGGCCTGCTCTAAGTAATCTTTCAGGACAGACAAACAAGGGATATAATGCATGCACACATTGTTTTGATGACATGGATAGTATATATTTGAAAAAATGTAGAAAGGTAGTGTACCTTGGGCATCGTCGATTTCTTTCTGTGAATCACCAGGTTAGAAAGAAAGGCAAGCATTTTAAAGGTGAGACAGACCACCGGAGCAAGCCTCGCAACAGAACTGGAGAAGATGTACTTGAGATGATTAAGGATGTGAAAGTAGTCTTTGGAAAGGGGACGGGCAGTGAACCTGTTCCGAAAGACGCTACGAGACACGCACCCATGTGGAAGAAGAAGTCAATATTTTGGGAGCTACCCTATTGGCATGTACTAGAGGTCCGCCACGCAATCGACGTGATGCACCTGACAAAGAATCTTTGTGTCAACCTTCTAGGATTCATGGGTGTGTATGAGAAGTCTAAGGATACACTTGAAGCACGACAAGAGTTGCAGCGCATGAAAGAACGAGACAACCTACATCCAGAGAAGACAGATGATGGACGCCATTACTTAAGACCTGCTAGCTACACTCTTAGCAATGAAGAGAAGGAAATCATGTTTGAATGCCTAAACAACATCAAGGTCCCATTTGGATTCTCCTCCAATATAAAGGGAATAATAAATATGCAAGAGAAGAAATTCCTAAACTTAAAGTCGCATGACTGCCACGTGCTTATGACGCAATTGCTTCCGGTTGCTTTAAGAGGAATTCTACCTCCACTTGTACGTCTGGCCACTATGAAGCTATGTGCATTCCTCAATGCAATTTCTCAGAAGGCAATTAATCCACTAGAACTGGCTACTCTACAGAATGATGTGGTTCAATGTCTTGCGAGCTTTGAGTTGGTGTTCCCTCCATCCTTCTTTAATATCATGACACACCTCCTAGTTCACCTGGTCAAGGAGATTCATATTCTCGGTCCTGTGTTCCTACACAACATGTTCCCCTTTGAGAGGTTCATAGGAGTACTAAAAAAATATGTTCACCAACGTGCTCGGCCAGAAGGAAGCATCGCCAAGGGCTATGGGACAGAGGAGGTCATTGAGTTCTGTGTTGACTTTATTCCTGACCTTGACCCGATTGGTGTTCCTGAATCGCGGCACGAGGGGAGGCTGTGTGGAAAGGGGACACTAGGGAAGAAAACATATATCGGTACGGGGAACGATTATTTCAATAAAGCGCACTACACAGTTCTTTCAAACGCATCCGTGGTGGATCCATATATCGAGGTACACAAGGAGTTCCTACGATCCCAATTTCCTGGGAAGAATGAAGTTTGGATTACACGTGAGCACATGAATACTTTTAGCACTTGGTTGCGAAAAGAATGTCTGGGTAATAACAATATTGATGAGCAACTATATTTGTTGGCTAGGCAACCATCATGGCACATCCTCACGTACAAAGGGTATGAGATAAATGGAAACACATTTTACACCATTACCCAAGATAAAAGGAGCACGAACCAAAACAGTGGTGTTCGCGTAGATGCCACAGACCCATCTGGGAAGAGGCAAACATATTATGGCCGCATAGAGGAGATTTGGGAACTAGACTACGCACCTAATTTTAAAGTCCCTTTGTTTCGATGCCAATGGGTCAAGACGACCGGAGCCGGCGGAGTAACAGTTGACAAGGAGTATGGAATGACAACAGTGGATCTCAACAATATTGGATACAAAGATGAACCATTCGTCCTTGCTGCTGATGTGACTCAGGTGTTCTACGTGAAAGACATGTCTACAAAATCCAAGAGAGGGAAAAATGATGATAAATCAACCAAAGAGCCAAAACGCCACATAGTTCTTTCAGGAAGAAGAAACATCGTGGGAATTGAGGACAAGTCAGACATGTCAGAAGATTATGAAAGGGATGACTGAATACCGCCCTTCAGTGTGACCAAAGACCCAAGCATCCTGCTAAATGCTGAGGAGACTCCATGGTTACGACATGATCATAACCAAGGGACATACGTCAAGAAGAAGATCACCAGTGTACCCGCTTGAAATATAGTGATGTTTTAACTAATATTATGTATTACAGTTTTTGTGTAATTAATAATGATTATGGATAGTCATGGTTCGTTGATGTCGGTGTCGAAATGACTTGATTTATTTTTGGCAGGTATATAAGCCCAAATTGATGCCCCACAAGAGGTGTTAGATTTTTCTGATCATTATTTTTATTATTATATTTTCCTCTGTGCTGAATGAGATAAAAGCTAGTGAATTACACCTCCGGCCCTCTGCGGTTGGTTGCCTCACCCGCGCCACGTGATAGCCTAAGAAAAAGTTTGAGACCAATACGACATAGAAACGTAAATGAACTAAACGTACATATTGCAATTTAACAGTGAATTTCTCTACCGTGTATTTGGACAATGAAAGATGAACAACCCAAAATTTAACGTTCAGATAATGCAAAAACAATTTTCCTATCGAGAACCAGTTGTTTTAGATATCTAAATTTAACATTATATTTTTGCATTAACAAAATATGAATTGTTATTTACATTTATATTCGTTATTATAAGAAAAGAAAAGAATTTATGTTACAAAATTTTCTACTATACAATAAGGTAAAAGGAAATACAACTGTTATTTTTAAGTAATTTTATGCCTAATATTAAATTTACTATGCAATTAACAAGTATCACAACATATTAATATAGCCAAAATTTAATTCAAAACTCAAAATACAGAAAACCCAAAACAAAAGCGGGAGAAACCCCTTTAGTCCCGGGCCGTGGCACCAACCGGGACTAAAGGAACCTTTACTCCTGGGGCGTAAGCCCGCCCGGGGCTAAAGGTCCAACCCTTTAGTCCCGGGTGGGCTTACGCCCCGGGACTAAAGGTATTTTAGTCCCGAGTGGTGTCACCGCCCGGGACTAAAGCCTCCCCGCGTATATAGGGCACAGTGCCCTCCTCCTTCCTCAGATCGACGTCAGTGCGCCGCCGCCCTTCGTCTCCATCGCCGTCTCCAGCGCCGTGCTGCTCGTCCGCGCCCTCGCCGTCTCCAAAGCCGCGCTTTCGTCATCCGCACCGCCCTCGTCGTCCCTCGCCCTCAACCGCGCGTCCTCCTCTCCTCGCGCCGACCTCTTCCTCGTCGTCGCCTTGTCGCCGCCGTCGAGCCGCGCCTCGCCGTCGTCCGTGCGCTCGCCTAGCCGTCGTCCGTGCGCCCGCCTCGCCGTCTTCCTCGCTTCCGCCTCGCCGTCGTCCTCGTGGCCGCCTCGCCGTACGTCGTCCTTGCGGCCGCCGTACGTGTGTCCGCCGTGCGTGCGTGTGTGTGCTGTGTGGGTGCAGTGTGTGCGCGCGTGTGTGAATAATGTATCATTTGATGGAAAATGTTTGTAGAAAATTATATAAATAGATTTATATTTATACAAAAATAGAAAATGATATATAGAGAAAATGAATATAAATAGAAATATATTTATAGAAAAATAGGAAATATGTTTATAGAAAAATGAATATATATTTATATAAATATAGTTATATAAATCATTTGTAGAAAATCATGTTTATAGAAAATGTTTCTTTGTAGTGTATACATATATATTTATAGAAAAATAAATATATAAATCGTGTGTTCCTTTGCAACGCACGGACATTTTTAGAAAATATTTATAGAAAATGTTTTTTACCCTAACAAAATATTATGTTTACACATGTAGATAAAAAGAGATTGGTCGCGTTGACCACGCCGCTGTCCGTCGTCATCCTCACCGCGACGTCATCCTCGCCGCCGTCCGTCGTCGTCCTCACCGTGACATCATCCTCGCCGCTGTCCGTCGTCGTCCTCTCGTCAACGGTGTGTCCTTTGTGATAGATGGAGGAGGAATAATCACTTAGATATGTTTAAGGAATAATCACTTAGATATGTTTATGGAATAATTACTTAGATATGTCTATGGAATAATCACTTAGACATGACTTTTCGATCATGTCGGTAGTGTTATTTTTACGAATATGGTCGTGTATATGTTTATGGAATAATCACTTAGATATTTTGGTCTTTAGATATCTATACATTTATTTATATTGGTCGTGTATATGTATATGGACGAAACCCTAAACCCCAAACCTAAAACCCTAAACCCTAAACCCTAAACCCTAAACCCTAAACCCTAAACCTAGAGCCTAAACCCCAAACCCCAAACCCCAAACCCTAAACCCCAAACCCTAAACCCCAAACCTCAAACCCTAAACCCCAAACCCGAAACCCTAAACCCCAAACCCGAAACCCTAAACCCCAAACCCGAAACCCTAAACCCTAAACCCTAAATCCGAAACCCCAAACCTGAAACCCCAAACCCGAAACCCTAAACCCCCTAAACCCTAAACCCCAAACCCGAAGCCCTAAACCCGAAACCCTAAACCCCAAACCCTAAACCCTAAACCCCAAACCCGAAACCCTAAACCCCAAACCCGAAACCCTAAACCTAGAGCCTAAACCCTAAACCCTAAACCCAAAGTGTTTATTATCGATCGTGTTACCTTTACAAAGTGTTAAATAAAAAATGAATATGGTCTTTATGAATATACGTTATTCGCAGAAAAATGGTGTTTATTATCGTCCTCCTCCTCAACAACCTAACCCTAGGTGTGTATGAAATTAGTGAATGAAAGTTAATAGTATTGGTGAGCTAATAGTATAAATGGATACTCATACCATGTTGTTTTCGCAGCAGGACATCCCCCAACCTAAGTCCAATTATCCATTCACCACATGATCACAGTGTTGTGGGCGATGATGATCAAGATCAAACACGACGGGATCCATCACCGCCACTGGCCCCACCATCTCCTCCACGACGGGATCCAACACCGCCACTGGCCCCATCTCCCCCACGGCGTGATCCAACACCACCGCCACCGGCCCCACCATCTCCTCTAAAGCGGGCTCCAACACCGCCACCTGCCCCATCTCCACGGCGGGTTCCAACACCGCCACCGCCAACAAAGAAGAGGTTTGTCACACAAACAAAGGCGTCAGCCCCACCACCTCCGAAGAAGACAGACTCTGTGAGAAAACCGGCTCCCAAGATGACAAAACTTGCATATGACATGACCGAGGAGGAGACTGAAGTTGCAGTGCAAAAAGACTTGAACAAGTTCTTCGACGCTGCCATTGCTAGTGGTCAAGCAAAGCGAAACCCGGAGAAGCCGTACCTTTTTGTTCGTCCTGAAAAACTAAGGCAAACTGTGGACGCTCACCAGAAAAAGGTACGTGCTGCCCGTAAGGCTTCGCCAAAATCAGACTATGATCGCACGCTCAACAAATCACTTGAGGAGGCGAAGAAGACAAAGAAAAGAGCTGGAAAGGGTGTCCCACAGCTCGGGGAACAAAAGCAGCAATCAGTGTCGGATCTAGTTGTTGGGAATGAATACGGTACAAACATGGACATCATACAACGAGCATATGGAGACGTTGATCCTGAGCATCTGCTCAAATTTTTCAAGGAAACTGGTTTAAATGTGGAAAACATACTCGGAGAAGCAGGCATCAAAAGTGCTGCAGTTATTGATAAATGGCAGAGGGCATATGTATATGGTCAAAGTCTATACAACCCAGCGGCCCTGAGGGATCTTGGTACACAAATGCACTTGCTAAATCAGTGGTACCTCACGACGTGTGGCAGAAAAGCTGATGACTATATTTGCGTCAGAATTAGAGACCATGATTACTTTCGTGGTGATGACATCATATATGTTCAGTTTAATGAGTTACACCAGCTCTGCCACATGGACGCTCTCGACAAATCTCTCGTCAGCTGCTTTTGCCTGTAAGTGATTGTTTCTTTTAATAATCTCACTTTAGCTTATGTATATGTATAAGTAATTATCCTCACACTAGCAAGCGTTTGTAAACATATGCAGAAACATGATGAGACAACTAAGGCGTAAAAATGACAAGGACATTGGTTTCATCGATCCATATATCGTATTCAAGCACCCAAGTACTCTCTCAGATGCATGGAAAACTCAAACAGAGAGGAATTTGCGGAGGTTCTTCGTAAACCAAAGGGACAAAAGATATATACTATTTCCCTACAACTTTAGGTGAGTTTTGTTATCATATGCACATTTTATTATAGGTTGACATAAAGATATATGTGTTGACTATATAAATATAAATGCAGTTTTCACTGGATACTAATTGTGATCGATCTCCCCGAGAGTCGTTTGCTAATCTATGACTCTCTGAGAAAACCACAAGAAGACTACCAAGATATGATAGATATTATCCGAGGGTAAATGTGATCTTTAAATATTGATTCCTGCTCTTTAACTCTACAATAGTTAATTAACGATCCAATTATATATATTGTGCAGGGTTTGGGCTTGGTTTGTTGAGAAACACCGTCCGGATCTGAAAGAGCAACTTTTGATCCTCTACTACTAAATGTAAGTTGTACTACCTCCTCGTCTCTTTACCTTAATTAGCATCACTCAGCAGACACACGCTAAGCGGAGAGTAATCTTTTTATATCTTGTACAGTGGGTTCTACGGCAGTCACCGGGAAACAATTGATGTGCGTACTATGTTTGTGAGTTCCTGACGGTGTATGAAAAAAGAACTCCCCTACAGAGTCAGCAAATACGTAGCATGTAAATAAATTTATTTCATTTTTTGTTGCTTTTACATAAATATTATGTATGTTAATACTTTCTTTTTCTTTTAATCCAAATTGAAGGAGACATGGTTGAAGAACCAGGTGATGGATAAGGTCCGCCTCAAAGCAATTCAAGAGACCATCGCGGGCTTCCTTAATGACCATGTCCTTAAGTCTGGCACTGAGTATTGGTTTAACAAAGACGAACCAATGAAGCCAAACCAAGATGAACACTTGTATGACATCTAAGTCAGGAACAATATTTGTGTTGTAAATATCAAGTTAAGGATGCATGATGGATAATGTTGTATATTTTTATGTACATATGTATATATAGCTCTATAATATATATGTATATAGTTTCATATTTCATTTGTGTGTAATTGTAAATTTTATGTGTTTATATATATTTATTAGCAGCGAAGAATACGTATTTAAAACCGGCCTAATGGAATATATTAGCAGCGAAGAATACGAATTAGAAAACCTAATTGTCAGGGGAACACCAAAGGGGTACCCCCAATCAACGTAAACAAATAGGTTAAACCTGGAACGCCATTCAATAACGAACCTAGCAGGTCTAACCTTCTAAAAAACCAACCCCTCGAGCTCCGGTACATAGGCCTCGAGCCCTCCACAGCCATACATCGCTCCTCGAGACCCCACGCGGGGACCCCGAGCCTCTCTGGCGCGACAGCCTATCCCTCGAGACGCTTCACGCCCCCCTCGAGCGGCACGGGCGCCGGATACCAGCCCCATACTGTGTATTTAATGCGTTCACCTACTCCGGTCACGTCTTCTGGTGCACGGCGACGTGCGCCACAGCAAACCGGAGCCACAGTCAAATCTCGCTTTCACCTCAAGCATGGGCAAAAGGGCGCGAGTACAGCACTGTTGGGCCATGCCCTGCACTGTAGTACATTCGAGCCTCATCCCGAGGCCTGGGTTCCCGCTGTGCGCCCGGGCGTTCCGGGACTTGCCCATACCTGCGGGGGCTCGAGCCCCCCCATAGGCGCCACCTCGAGGCCGGCTCCGCGCCCCTCGAGCCCTAACCGCTTTCACGCTATTGGAGGACAGGTACCCCCAAGACCCGGAGGGACCCCGCCGCGTCCTGTACATACCGGAAGGGGCGATGTACGGCCCCCATGTCGCCACGCCTCCACGTCCGCGCCCGGGATGGAGACCACGCTCCAAGGACGCCTCAACAGCAACGCCCACATTGGCTCCAGTGGCCCCGACAAGACGGGTTTCCTACCCTTCGCCATATCGAACACTGTACATGTCATTCCCGTAAAAACCTGGCCTCCTCTTGCTCTATAAAAGGGGACGCCAGGGCCCCTCGCGCGGACGGTTACACAACTCCGAGAGACAACACACGAGTCCACACACACGCACATTCGAGTCCGGACTCCGGTCCACGCTCATTGAGCTTGTATTCGCCCCTGTACAAGCACATAGGTGCAAGTAATACAAGAACCTCCTCCCCCGCTGGACGTAGGGCCTTCTTTGCCCGAACCAGGATAAATCCTTGTGTCATCTTGCATCACCATCCAGGAAGAGAGCACGCAATCATATTACTCGTTGGTGTCATACCCCCGAGTTCGAAACACCGACAGTTGGCGCGCCAGGTAGGGGCTCTTCGCGTGTCCAAGCCGATTTGTCGTTGTTTTCTGGATGGCTTCATCTCCTCCTTCGTTCTCGGCTGGTGCCGTCGTCTGGTTTGGGAGCCTCGAGTTCCTGGCCACCGGCAACGGCAGCGAGCTGACCCTGCTCTCCACGGAGGGCCCGAGCGGAGGGCGTGTCACGCCACCCCGCGCGGGAGGCGCGGCGCGTCGCCCGCACCACCACGCGTCGCCACCTCCTGAGCGGCGCCGTCGCCACCATCGTCGCCGGGCACAGGCGGTGCCCGCGGCGTACACCCACTTCCCCGCGGCCGGTGCAGGGTCCCCGAGCGGGAACCTGCCCGGCGCGCGGCCGGAGACTTCCAGGGCGCTTGCGCACTCCCCCAGCGAGTTCGCGTTCGTCACGCGCACGGACCGGGAGCCTGGCCAGAGGCCCCGAGCCGTGCTCCGTCGACACCGCCTGGCTTCCTCCCGCACGGGGTGTACCGCGCTCGACGCCAGCGGCCCCCGTTCGGCCTCAACAACTCTGCAGCTGTCGACGCCCACCACCTTGACGAGCGCCGCCAGGGCCGGGCGGCCGCAGAGCGGGAGGAGCGTCCGGGCATACTCCTACGAGCCACCACCGACCTGGAGATCGTCTACCCCGCGCACGTCAACCGCGGCCTCTTACGAGCCGTCGATCCACCTCGTCGAGCCACCCTCGGGGAGTGGTACCGCGAGCTGCAGTCCCGGCGCGAGCCAGGGCGGCGCGGCATAAGCAGCACCGACTCCGATGAGTACGACTACCACGACCCTGACCTCTGGGACCCCACTAGGGAGTGTTTCCAGCTCGAGGGGGCCGTGGACGACGCCGAGGACGACGACGCCAGGCCGACGCTCAACCTCGAAGAGCCCGGAGACGTGGCTGCGGCAGGCGGATCACACATTCAGGGGAGGAACGAACCCCCAGCACCGGCTGCACCATCTCAGCACGGCGACGACCGAGCGGCGCAGCTCGCGCAGCTGCGGGAGGCCATCGCCAAGGCTGAGGAGGACCGACAACGCCTGCCGCAGCTCGAGAAAACCCAAGCACAAGAACCAGCCCAGGCTCGAGGCGCCGGTGTTCGTGGCCGAGCTCGAGAGGTCCACCGGCAGATCCTCGAGGACAGGGCGCCAGCACGCCCCGAGGTGCGTTTCCCGCGAGCCGGGCAGAACGTGGTGGCGGCGGCGATGCTGCTCTGTGATCTACCCGCCGTCTCCAACCCTGATGCCAGGCGCATGCTTGGGGAAATGAAGAACCTCCTCGAGACAGCCGCTGTGCAGCAGGCCGAGAGCTCAGCCTCGCGGTGGCGCGGGGCGGCCTCGGGGAAACCAGCGGACACGCCCCGCAACGAGCGCGAGACGTCCGTCCACCAGCCAGACGCCTCTCGAGCTAGGCCAGTCCGGGAACGGATCGTCGACGACCGGCCACCTCAAGACCCCAATGACGCCCGCAACGACATCAATCGCCGGCGCAAGGACAAGGGGGGCCAAGAGCGTGGCTATAGCGCCCATCGAGGGGGGCGCTACGACAGTGACGAGGACCGGCAAGTCCTCGAGCCCCCGGGCCCCAGAGTCTTCAGCCGGGCCATCCGCAGCTCAACCCTCCCCGACCGCTTCCGACCACCGACCAACATCGTGAAGTATGACGGGGAGGTCGAGCCTAAGCTCTGGCTCTCGGACTTCCGCCTAGGCTGCCAACTGGGCGGAGCGAAGAACGACGACCGTGTGATCATACGCCAACTCCCACTTTACCTCTCGGACACCGCCCGCCGGTGGCTCGAGGGGCTCCTGCCGGATCGGATCGACGACTGGGCCGACCTAGTCAGGGTCTTCGACGGGAATTTCAAGGGGACTTGCGTGCGCCCAGGCAACCCCTGGGATCTACGGCGTTGCAGGCAAGCAGCGGACGAGCCCCTCCGCGACTTTGCTCGACGATTCTCGAAGCAGCGCCTCGAGCTCCCCCACGTGCCTGATGAGGACGTCATCTCAGCGTTCCTCGCGGGCACGACATGCCAAGAGCTAGTTCATGAGCTAGGACGCTACCGTCCCAGGACGATCGAGGACCTGATGGATCGTGTCACCAGCTTTGCCTCAGGCGACGAGGCAGTGGGGGCCTTCTTTGGCCGTTCCACGGACAAAGGTAAGGCGGTGACCGCGCCGGAGGGCTCGAACAAGGGCAACGACGCCAAGAACGACAACAGTAACAGCAACAAAAAGAAGAAGAACAAATGCAAAGGTCAGAAGGCGAAGCGCGACGCCAATGACGACGACGACGAAGAGGTGCTCGCAGGCGCCCTCGAGCCTAAGAAGCCCCGAGGCCCCCCTGACGGGGCTGTTTTTCGACCAGATGCTCGAGGACCCCTGAACTTATCACAAGGGCCCCGTAAATCACAAGTTAAAGGCTGCCGACTGTTGAAAAGCTTCTACTCCAAGCTCGCCGATAAGAAAGAAGACGCGCCTAAGGGCAAGGACAACGATCGGCGCGGCGGAGGGGACGCGGACGGCAACTTCCCCCTGGTGCGCGACTGCTACATGATCTACGGGGGGTCAACCGTCGGGCTCTCAGCTCGAGAAAGAAAGAAGGAGCGCCGGGAGATCTTTGCGCTCTGCCACGATGCCCCCTAGTATCTTGACTGGTCTGATGCGCCGATCACGTTCGACCGTGACGACCATCCGGACCGTGTCATAAACCCGGGGGCGTACCCCCTCGTCGTCGACCCCGTCATAGTCGACGTGCGGTTCTCCAAGGTGTTGATGGATGGGGGCTCGAGCCTCAACATCATATACCTCGAGACCCTCGACCTCCTGGGGATTTCGAGGGACCAGGTCCGACCCAGCGTCGGGGGGTTCCACGGAGTCGTACCGGGGAAGAAGGCGCACCCCCTCGGGCGCATCGACCTACCTGTCTGCTTCGGCACGCCGGCCAACTTCCGCCGGGAAACGCTCACCTTCGAGGTGGTAGGGTTCCAAGGGACCTACCACGCCATCATCGGCAGACCAGGCTACGCCAAGTTCATGGCGGTCCCCAACTACACGTACTTGAAGCTCAAGATGCCGGGGCCGAAAGGGGTCATCACCGTCGGCGCCTCCTACGAGCACGCGGACCACTGCGACATGGAGTGCGTCGAGCGTTGTCGGCGTTTCGTACCCGGGGGTATGACACCAACGAGTAATATGATCGCGTGCTCTCTTCCTGGATGGTGATGCAAGATGACACAAGGATTTATCCTGGTTCGTGCAAAGAAGGCCCTACGTCCAGCGGGGGAGGAGGTTCTTGTATTACTTGCACCTAAGTGCTCGTACAGGGGCGAATACAAGCTCTGTGAGTGTGGACCGGAGTCCGGACTTGAGCGTGTGGATGTATGCGTGTTCTAACGTGTCTCTCTCTCGAATGAGGGCCCTGGTGTTCCCTTTTATAGAGTAAGGGGAGGCCAGGGTTACACAAGGGTATTGCATGTGTTGGAGTGTATTGTATTCCTTACGAAGGAGGGTAGGAACCCTGTCTTGTCGAAGACATTGTAGCCGACGTGGGCGTTGCTGTTGAAGCGTCCTTGAAGCGTGGCCTCCATCCTGGGCGTGGACGTGGAGGCGTGGCGAGGTGGAAGCCGTACAGCACCCATCCCGGAACGTACAGGACGCGGCGTGGTCCCTCCGGGTCTTGGGGTACCTGTCCTCCAATAGCATGAAAGTAGTTAGGGCTCGAGGGGCGCGGAGCCGGCCTCTAGGCGGCGCCTACGAGGGGCTCGAGTCCCCGCAGGTATGGGCAAGTCCCGTGAAAATTGATTGAGCGGCAGGCATCCGGGCCTCGAGGCGTAGCTTGGGCGTGCCACAGTGTAGGGCGTGGGTTAACAGTGCTTCACTGGTGCCTTTTCGCCCATACTTATGGTGAAAACGAGGCTTGACTCTGCCCCAGTCCACTGTGGCACACGTTGTGTTACAGAGGACGTGACTGGAGCAGGTGGACGAATTAAGTGCGCGGTATGGGGCTGGCATCCGATGTCTGCGCCGCTCGAGGGAGGCATAACGCGTCTCGAGGAAAAGGCCGCTGTGCCGGAGGGGCTCGAGGTCCCCGCGTGGGGTCTCGAGGCGTGGTGGAGCGCTTGCCCGAGACCTGACGTGGAGGGCTCGGGCGAGACGGAAAAACGATCGTGCGCCGCTCGAGGGCGGGCTTGGAGGGCTCGGCTCGGTGGGCCAGCGTTGTAGGCCTCGAAGGGTAGGTTTCTTAGGGGGCTAGACTAGTTAGGTCGGTTATTAATTGGTGTTCCAGGTTTAACCTATTTGTTTGCGTCGATCGGGGGTACCCCTTTTGCGGACCCCCGACAGTAGCCCCCGAGCCCTTGTTCGAGTGCTTGCACTCGAGCAGGGGCTCCCGACTGGGATCTCGAGGGTTAGCTAACTAGTCTCGAGGGTTTCGTCGTTTCGATTCCGTGGGTGTCGTGCGAGCGACACCCGCGGGTGTAGCCCCCGAGGCCACGGGGGAGTGGTTAGAACTCCCTCGTGGGCTTTTTGCGAGCGTGAGTGTTAGTTGTGATTTTTAACCCTCTTTCGTCGAGGGGTGCCAGGCTGAACCGACCGGCCGGCTCTTCGAGCTGTCCGGCTCGCCGGTTACCCTGGCTTGTCATCCCGCGAGTCCTTTCGGTCGGATGTGAGGGGGGATGCCTCGTACTACCACGAGCGGGCGAGTATCGAGGTTCCCGGTGAGCTGATAACGGGGAATCCAAGTGAGACCTCGTGCCCCGTTCGATAGGGGTCGACTGTAGCCCGGAGCGATCTCATAAAGCATGGGTGCTCAGTCTGCAGGAGTGCCGGGTCCATTCGATAGGACCCGGTGG
This sequence comes from Coix lacryma-jobi var. lacryma-jobi, assembly GCA_009763385.1. Taxonomy (NCBI): domain Eukaryota; kingdom Viridiplantae; phylum Streptophyta; class Magnoliopsida; order Poales; family Poaceae; genus Coix; species Coix lacryma-jobi. Next base: position 1,071 of record VDCT01001055.1, on the reverse strand, counting down.
CTCGATGCCTCCCTCCGAGGGGATCTCACTGCACGTCGAGCTCCCCGCCTTGGATACACGTGAGGGGCCTCGAGGGCTTGGGCCTCGAGTGATGCCGCGAGTGGCGCCCCTTGGTGTCCCTGACTCGGGTGCTCGAAGCCGGCTGTCGAACCCTCTTTCGTCGAGGGCCAGCCTTCGCTGCTTCGAGACTTAGGGCCGGGGCCCGTTTTTGGGTGCCCGAAGCTGGCTGTCGAACCCTTTTCGAGGGCCAGCCTTCGCTGCTTCGAGACTTAGGGCCGGGGCCCGTTTTTTTACTTCCGGAAGAAGCCTTCGTCGCTTGGAATCCTTCCGCCCGTTGGGCGTGCCTTTTTAGGCGGAAACCGTCAGCGAGTGGAGATCGTGGCGCCGGGGCGACGGGCGCGAAGTTGGAGCGGCAGCCTCGGAGGGCCCTGGTAGAGCGGAGCGAGTACAGAGTCGCCGCGTGTTTCCTGCATCCGGCTCGAGACGTAGTTAGGTGGGCGCATTAAATGCTATGCGGTTACCTTTTTACGTCGTGGGAGACCCCGTCCGTCGGGGTTTCCCCTTATAAATATTGAGAGAGGGGAAAAGGAACTCTTTGCCTTGCCTTTGCCTTCACCGCCGCCGTAGCCTTCACGCGCCCTCTCCTTCGAGCTAGTCGATTGGGGATTTTTCGGCTGTCCGTCCGCCGCTTGGACCCGCGCCACGCCACCGCCATGGCCGCCCAGACACAGGCGCTGCCGGCCGAAGACTGGAGCCCGTCGAAGGTGACGCAGAGCGAGATGGACTCGTTGGTGGCCCAGGGGCTTCTGCGCCCCAACCCGGAGGAGGGATCCGCGTGGTGGGTTATCCCGTCGGCGGAGCACCGGGAGTCGCACCCGCCGGAGGGGTACGTGGTGAGCTTCACGCGCTACCACCGTATGGGGCTCGTCGTCCCGCCGAGCCGCTTCATGCGGGGGCTGGCCCACCACTTCGAGGTGGAGCTGCAGCACTTCTCCCCCAACTCCATCTCGCACGCCGCCATATTCGCCGCGGTGTGCGAGGGGTACCTGAAGATGGAGCCGCACTGGGAGA
>VDCT01001054.1:0-22686 GCA_009763385.1 Coix lacryma-jobi var. lacryma-jobi | reverse complement strand
TCGTCTTGGTTCGAGGCTCGACTCTGTCACTCATAGCTGCTGCCCTGTGACCAAACAATCCACAAAGATGTCTCAGAAGCATATTATAGGATGTCAAATATAGTTGAATAATTAGAATGATTAAATGCCTCATGAATTGCAAGCACCTAGATCAAACTTGATCACTAGGTTTACAACACACTTATAGACATCTAATACAATCCCTAACATCAACTAGGAGGCTGAATCGAGAAAACAGAAAAGTTTTCTGTTCTGCTGGGAAAACCGGACATGTCCGGTCCATACCGGACATGTCCGGTATGGACGTTCACAGCACCCCCCCTAGGGTTCCTCGGTTCACCAAATCAAACCCAATCCATCTCAAACTTAATACATTGCTTCTAGACCATGAATCCAACATCTTGACCGAAGGAATTTGAAATGATATAGCGATGAATAGATCGGACAAGTCCGGGATTTGAAATACCTTGGGATGAGAGGAAAGGGAAACTTCAAATCCAACCGGGCACTTGTTTGATGGAATCCTTCTCCAAATCATGGAGGGACTCTAGGTCGCCGTAGGAGGAGAGGTCGGCCCTTGCTTGGCCGGTTGGGGAACAGAAGTGAGGGAGAGAAAGAGAGCCCGAAGGGGTACGCTGCCCTTATGTCCCCCGCTCATACCGGACAGTCCGGTATGGATACCGGACAAGTCCGGTATTGTGCGGGTTTTGTCAGAAGCTCTCTGCTATACCGGACAGTCCGTATGATACCGGACAAGTCCGGTATTAGCAGATTGTCCAACAGCTCCAATTGCTTCTTTCATCCAAAACCCCTTTCTTTCCTCGAACATTCATCAAATTTTTCTCTTTCCATATGATTTCACAGAGTACTTGTGTCCAAATCTCAAGTTTTCTTCTTTCTATGATCCAAGGTTTTCAACACTAAAATTAGAGAGAAACCTTATGTCCATGATTCGATTGACAAGAGGATTATCAAGGAATATAATTTACTTTAGAGATATAGGACTTGAGAGAGACCCATGCCACTTGTAATTAGTCAATCAAACAATCAAGTGGAACAATAATTCAAGTGTCATGGTAGGTCACAAAGACCAAGAGTCAAATATTTTCCAAAACACACTTCCTACTCATGCTAGTAAGAGATTTGGAAATATCTATCTATCACACACAAGTGCACACTAGCATATTATGGGCCTATTATGCACTTTCAATGCATATAAAAACATACCTTTGCCTTGAGCCCATAAATTCCACTAAGCGTAATCATGACATAGAGATGATTTAGTTGACCTCAATTGCCAAATAGTCATGTCCTTACCAAGGAACTAATTTCATCATGATGAACTACAACATATGCTAAATGAACCTCATTAGTCCATAAAAGGCACAAAGTTAAAATTGAGCTCCCCCTCAATTAGTGCTTCAAGTGTTTGAATTCCTTTCTAAGCACTTTCATTCCATCAAGAATGTGAGAGTCAAAGTTCAACTTTGGCCAACACAAAGTAATTGGACATAACCAACTTTTCTCAAATAAATCCAATTATGAATAAATGAGCATAAGTGGTGAAAAGATGGCTATCCTACCAAGTTTTGGTGTTCTAAGTCATGGTGAAGATGAAGAGATAGAAAGGACAAACTTAGATTACTAACGAGTCAACCCTATAGGCGAGTATGATAAAAGTAGGTTGATAGGTTGAGTTATAATTTCAAATTGATTTGCTCAACCACCTTGAAAGCACATACTAGCATTATGACTTCTATATGCACTTACATAGCATGAATATAAACACATACCTTGGCCTTGAGCTCACATATGTTCCACTAAGAGTAACCATGGCATAAACATCTTCGTGTTGACTTGACTTGTCAAGTGATTATGCCTTTGTCAAAGTGATCTCCCTTTTTCATTCATAGAACTATCACACACTTAGAGGTAATTGTTAGATCACAATGGTTTCAAGGTAGAAACTAAGCTTCTCTTTACAAAGTGCTCAAGTTGTTTGAATTACTTGTGAAAGCACTTTACTTTTCTTTCAAAGAAAATGGGAAGAAAGCTTTTCTACCTTGACCAAGACTCAGATTATTTGCCAAAGATTGAATCATGTTCATACAACACTTCAGTATTGATTAATGTGCAGGTATTTAGTTAGAGCAAAGGACTAGTCCACAAAGATCTAGCAATTAAGAACAGAAACTCATTCTTCTCTGGCCATACCGGACAAGTCTGGTTAGCCATACCGGACAAGTCCGGTATGAAGTAACTTGGCCCAGATTCGCATACCGAGTCACTGATCTTTAACAGAGTTGATATCCCATACCGGACATGTCTGGTATGATACCGGACAAGTCCGGTATTTGCAAACAGAACCAGAAAACAGCCATTTCTGAGATTTCCTTTTGACTCTAGTTTATTTCGCTTTCCTGCACTTCATCTAAGATAATGCTCTACTAGAGAGCCATTAAGAGCATCGAATGGCAAATATCATAGGAATAAATCAAATTCATTTAATCACTAAGTTTTAGGCACTTATCATCAATGGTGTAGATGAGTAAAAATGAAATCATTACATAATCTTCGGGTCAATCATATAGAATAGTATTAACAATATAGATTGATAGTTTGAGTTGAGATGTCGTTTTGCTTGCTCAAACACCCCGAATGCTTTCATCTCACCATTGGTACCTACATCAACATCCTAAGCACATTTTGGTACCCAACTTTGTTGGGTCCTTCAAGGTTAGTCAACAAGTGCTTAGGCACCCAAGTGGCCTTAGAGCTAGTATGCGGTGAACACATCACCTTACTAGTGCTAAGTCCCTTTGTAGTCTTCCTAAGCACATTATCATTTGCAAATGTGTTCGGCTTAGGAAACATACCATTTGGGCAATCATAGCTTAGATGCCCCTTTCTCCTACAAGCATAGCAAATACGCCCATTGTTTGCTCTTCTCTTGTCTTGCTTGTTGGGACATGCATCAACCATGTGTCCCGGCTCATTGCATGCATAGCATCTTCTTATTGCAACTTGAGCCATCTTCCTTGCCTCTTGGTATGTGGGGCAACTCTTGGTGAGGTGACCCAACTTGTTGCATTTGAGGCAAGGACTTGGTGCATCATTCTTCATTTGCTTGGACAATTTGGTTGATGCCTTTTGTTCGGCCGCTTCACATTTGTCGGCCCAAGTCTTGTGTGGACACTTAGCCCACTCATGTCCATACAATCCGCAACCATAGCATAATCTCTTCTTTTGTTTCTTGCCCTTGGTTGCTTTCTCATGACTTGAGGAGTGACTAGATTGTTGGATTTTGGAGGAAGCAAGGTTTGAACCCTTCTCAAGCTTCTTCACCATGATATCACGGTTATCTTGAGAAGGTTGTGCTTTCTCCTCATCCTTCAATCTAATCACATCCTTCTTTAGATTTCCCACTTCTTCGATGAGCCTAGCATTTTCTTTAAGAGTTTGCTCAATCGAAGATTGGCTTGCTTGAGAAGCACACTCATTAGCACAAATAACATTTAATTGAGATGGTGCACTAGTGAGTGTAGTAGTGTGAGGTTGAGAGGATTTTACCATAGCAATAACAACCTCATGTGCAATCTCAAGCATTGCATTTGATTCCACTAGCTTCTCATGTGAGCACTTGAGATGGGTGAAGTCCTCTTGTAGGGACATGTGCTCATATGAGAGATCACTCATTTTTGCCTTAAGCATGTAATTCTCCTTTTCTAGCCTTTCCACATTAGAGAGAGAGTTAGTAGCTAAGGCATGCTCAATTGACAATTTTTCATACCTTTCTTCTAATGCCTTTAGCTCTTCTATTTTGGAGATGAGGAACTCTTCTTGATTTTGAAGGGATTGCTCTTGTTCATCCACCTCCTTTTCTAGCTCATCATTTTTCTTCAGCAAGTTGACGAACAAGATCTTATCTTCATACTTGAGATAATCAAGCGATTCATCATCTTCATCATCCCCATCGCTCTCTACTTGATTATCTCTTGATGCCTTCTCCTTGATCTCACCAAGAATCTTCTCTTGATCTTTCTTGGTTGCTTTCTTCTTGTTCTTCTTGGCCATGAGACACAAGTGATGAGTATCATGAGCTACTGAGGTTAACTCATCATTTGGTCGCCATCGATCATGAGAGTCGTTGCTGTCTGCTGCTAGCTCCCTGTCTGCTGGGCTGATACCGGACATGTCCGGTACCCATACCGGACATGTCCGGTATGGACAGACAGTGTCCAGAGCAGCAGCAGCCAACACCTCTCGATCCGGCTCATCTTCCTTGAGGCTTCCTGAGGTTTCCTCACATGATGATGACTCAATGGACTTCATTTCCATTGAATCACAATCATATGCTTCATCATATTTGGACTTCCCATACAAATGGGCAAGTCTAGTCCAAATGACATGAGCACTCTCCGGTGGAGTATCTCCATTGTAAATAGCCTCCTTAAGAACCTCTGCACTCAATGAGTTCAACATGATCAAACACGCATGAGCATTGAGTTGCACACATATCTCTTCCTCTTTTGTCAAGTTCTTATAGTTGCTCCAATCAACTATAGAAAGAGATATGCTCGCATCCACAATATGCTCAATAATGGGGCTAATAGCCCGAAATGCATTGAGTACATAAGATGACCAAGATAGAAAATTTGAACCATCATTTTGGAGAAGCACCACGTTTGTCTCCATAGGCGAATCCATCGGTTCTCACAAGCGGTGAAGCTCAAACGTGAGTCCAAGCTCCGATACCAATTGAAAGGACCTAAGGTGTCGCCTAGAGGGGGGGTGAATAGGCTTTTCTGAAAATTTACAACTTATAATGCGGAAGCAATTAGTATGTGAGTTTCCAATTACTTGGAAACTCCCAATCGGAGTAAAACAACCCCTTAAGAGACAAACACAAAGTATATGACTAGAAATTAATCACCTAGAAAGCAATACCCTGCACCACAAAGATTAGCTCAAGGATTAAACAAATTGGGCACAGTCAGTAAATACCGGACATGTCCGGTATCAGTACCGGACAAGTCCGGTATGCACGGGTTGTGCGGGACTGCTCCTTTTCTTCTCCAATTCCTCACACAACCTGCAATCACTATGTATGATGTATATATATAAACTGATTGTTTGCAAAACAACTAGCACAACGAAGAATAACAAATAGCCGAAAGTAAAGTACAAAGGAATGACACGGTATTTGTTTCACCGAAGTTCGGCACCCCCTCGGGTCCTACTCTCCGTTGAGCCGGCTGCGAGCTACCACAAAGGTGGGCTCTAGAGGACACCACGGGTCACTCTAGCCGCGGTCTATTTCACCCGCTATGCTCCTTCCACTAGTTGATCTCTTTTGAGGAGAGATCGAACCTTCACAAACTTTCCGAGGCACTCCACAAATCTCTTGGGTGCTCAACGGCGACGCCTAACCGTCTAGGACCGTAGAGTCCAAGAGTAACGAATGCGCACAACAAGATAGACGATTTGCACAAGTGCTCAAGAGATGGCTTGCTCTCTAATTTTGGATCTCTCTCAACCCACAAATGGATTTGGCAATTAGAGGACAATCACTCACTAAGAGAGGGTTGGAAAGTGTTTTGAAAGGCTTAGAATGTGAGTGGGAACCAGTAAAATCAGCAGCCTCCAAAGGTGGAGGTTTGGGGGTATTTATAAGCCTACAAACGAAACTAGCCGTTTTCTAGCCGTTGGCTGAGTCAGCTCATACCGGACATGTCCGGTATGCATACCGGACATGTCCGGTATGACTTTACTGCGAGAGAAACATGCTGAACAGACCAACTTTCAAACTTCCCATATGATCCCGGTAGTACCGACCACAAGGTCGGTGGTACCGCTAGTTATAAGGGGAATTTTTACAGCCTCTCTGGAAATGGCCAAATTTTGGCCTACCGGTACTACCGCTATAACCTCGGTAGTACCGGTCGGTAGTACTGACCCAAGGGGCGGTAGAACCGCCCATCGCCAAAGAACCGTTAGCCACCAAGCCACAAATACCGGACATGTCCGGTATGCATACCGGACATGTCCGGTATGACTTTAACTGCGCGAGAATTATCCTTAACCAACCAACTTTGAAACCCCGAATAGGATCTCGGTGGTACCGACCACAAGGTCGGTAGCACCGGCAGTTAAAAAGGGGGTTTTGCAACCTCTCTGTGTTGGGCCAAAAATGGCCTACCGGTAGTACCGCTATAACCCCGGTAGTACCGGTCGGTGGTACCGACGCAAGGGTCGGTGGAACCGCCCAAACACAGTCTACGAGCCAGAAATCCGCACATACCGGACATGTCCGGTATGAATACCGGACATGTCCGGTATGGACTCCAGGTTCAGATTGAGCGCCGAGGCCGAGGCCTGGCTCTTGAGCGCCGAGGCCGAGGCCTGGCTCAGAGGCTCGGGCGAGACGGACTTTGTGCGCCGAGGCCGAGGCCTGGCTCAGAAGCTCGGGCGAGACGGACTGTGAGCGCCGAGGCCGAGGCCTGGCTCAGAAGCTCGGGCGAGACGGAATTTGAGCGCCGAGGCCGAGGCCTGGCTCAGAGGCTCGGGCGAGACGGACTCTGAGCGCCGAGGCCGAGGCCTGGCTCAGAAGCTCGGGCGAGACGGACTGTGAGCGCCGAGGCCGAGGCCTGGCTCAGAAGCTCGGGCGAGACGGAATTTGAGCGCCGAGGCCGAGGCCTGGCTCAGAGGCTCGGGCGAGACGGACTCTGAGCGCCGAGGCCGAGGCCTGGCTCAGAGGCTCGGGCGAGACGGAGTGGCCGCACTGCTGTGGGCTCATACCGGACATGTCCGGTATGCATACCGGACATGTCCGGTATGGACAGACAGTGCAGCAAACAGTTGGAAGTTAGCTCTAGCTCTCTCATGTCTCACTTAGGTTGGTTTGAGCACTTATGAAGAATCATCTACTATATGTTGCATCCCTCTTAATAGTACGGCTTTCCTATTTACTCAAGATAAATTGAAATAAGAATTTTAAACCTCTTGAGTAGATCCCCATTTGAACCAAAGCCGCTTGTCTTCATTTTTCATATTGAGAGGAATGGTTGTCGTGTTTGCAAGTAGATATCCCTCGAGCATAGCCATCTTGATCATGTGACTTGACTCCATGCAAGTGATATAATGAAGTTTCAAATGTGTCAAGTCACTCCAATCAATATTGTTGCTAGGAATGTTGATTCTCCACTAAATGCGATCTTCAAGCTTGATTGATCCTTCGACTAAATGCAAGTACTTTCTTCTTCACTCTAGCTAGGTTCTTCGGCCGCCAAGCCGTCGCTTGCCCTTCACCCTTGCTTAGTACCTCGAAGACTCTTTCCTTGCTATCTTCACCATCTCAAGCCATTCAACCATACTTAGTTTTGAATCCTTTCTTTGCAATCATAAATAAACCATGATTATCCCACAATATGATAGTCCTTTATATCAATATCAATCTCATTGTTGTCTTGTGCTTGTGACATGATCTTCACACAACAATCCATCATTTTGACTTTGCATTATATTTCAAGTACATAGTGAGATAACCTTTTCCCTGTGTCACACTTAGTAAACACATTAGATCCTTAATCAATATTGTCATCAAGTCATCCAAAACATACTTAAGTGCAACATGCACTTTCACAATGTATTTATTGAAAAAAGAGAAAAACTAAGACTCCAAGTCTTATTTAGACTCCAAGTATATAATATCTTCGAGGTAAGTCTAAATTGTGAGTGCCCTAATGTACAATGCGGATCCAACTTGATTTTTGCGGTCAGAAAGCATAGACTAAAGTTAGTAATGGGGGCACCGCTAGCAAATAATGACTAAACATATTCAATTTCACCTCTGCAATATTATCACAATGGAAAATTAGAATAAATGTAGAACATAGATACTTATCTTAAAACTATCTTGAAGAGGAACACATGCCATCCTCTTATGACGCCCCAGGTGGGCGGAGTGGAAGCCGGGGGGAGTTCATAAGCACAGACCTGTCGGGTAACCATTGAACGATCCTTCACATGGGCCCACCTCTCAGTCTCAGTTGGTCTCTTACAAAAAGCATAAAATTGTTCATCTATTTCAAAGCTCCATGTCGATTTGTGTCATTGCCAAGGGTGGGTCTCTGTGGTGACGGTTCCTTCCACCAATCACAAGATCAAAGCCACTAATTCTTCTGACATATGTCGCGTACACTAGTGAAACAAGCAGGTCACACTGCTGAAACATATGGAAGCACACTAGTAAAACAACCTGACGACACCACTAAAACATCTGGTTTTGAGAGTTTCCGCAGAGGTTGTCAAGGGACCATTGGGTTTGGTAGTCAATCAACTATGCTGAAGTATGCTATGGCACCGTGACAATCAGATGTGCTTTCTTCTCAATCTCTTTGAACATAGACATCACATTCTCCTTTTCAGCAAAAAGTTTTTCACTATCTTCCCGCGCCCTGAGGAGAGCTTGGTTCAAACTTGCGCATGGCATATGCGACCGTGAGGTCGAGGATCGCGGGGAACGTTGCTAGTGAAACAACCAGGTCACAATGCTGAAATAAGGGCTGCTGCCCGTGGGAGCGTGAATGAAGGAGACACGATTAATGGTGAGCGGTAAAACAAAAACAGACCAAAGACCCAGAACGACAAATAAACTGGGTACTGAGGGAGTATATATAAAGTATTAAATGTAAACTAAAAATAATTAATTACAAAGATTGCAATAATTTTACGTGATAATTTTTAAAATCTAATTAGTCTATAATTTTATAATATTATGTTACAATAAATATGTACTAATAATGAATTAATTAATTTTAATAAATTTGTCTAACGGTTTTTAGACAGAATACGTAATTTATTTCTTATTAGTGTATTATTAATAGATTAAATTTAGTATCAAAATATTTGATGTGACACATAAAAACATTTCACGGATAACTAAATATGGCCTACGTTTTTTTCTTTAAAGCACGCGGAGCATGTGAGTGAGACGAGGAAACTTCCGATCTCAGCATCCACACTGATCGCCTCTCCCGGCTGCTGGCGACGACGGTGATGCGTGGATTAAAATTTCTAAACTTTGATTATATTTATATCAAATATTATAAACATTTGTATCTTCAAATAAGTTGGTTATGAATATCTATTTCACGATGTATCTAATGATATTCATTACACATCCTATATTCCAAATTATAAGTCATTTCAAGAATCTTGGAGGGTCAAAATTTTAAAAATAACCAAATTTATATATGTGTTAGTTCCAGACTGATAAGGACATCCCCACGCTGGACACACCGACGCCATGATCTTCCCCAAGTTGCAATCCGTCTCCAACTCAGCTACCTCGTCACCCTCGGAATTCAGGAGCAGTCCCGGGTAAAATCAACGCCCCAGATGCATACGGACTCCGTTTTCGACGAACCAGATATGCTTGGAAAGATAATTTGATAAGCTAACCAATGGATTTGGAATCACATCAAAATACGTCTGGAGTCAACGGGAATCATTCAAACAAGTCAGCGTCCAGAATCTGCCAGGGTGCTGTGACACCGCCTTTTGGTCCGATGGGCCGTGTATCGTTTTAGAGCCCATTAGGGGGGCGCGTCCAGCAGGAGCGACGACCTAAACCCTATAATTAGCCGCCGCCGTCGTCGTTAGGTCTCAGGTTTTGTTTAGAGTTTAGTTTTTCATCGAGGAACTGAATCGTTCATTGTAACTGTGGTGTCAAATCCTTTTACAGTGTTCCAGGGCCCCCGTTCTGGATCTCCTCCACTGTGTCGATTAGTCCTTTGGAACCGAGTTCTTGAACCTTCTATTGAAATTCGTATCAATTCATATCTGCAATTTCAGATTGCGTGTTTTTACCTTCTTACTTGTGTTCTTCGATTCGCTTGCAGGATTAGCCTTCTTGGCGAGGTCAATCAAGTTGTGCTTGGTTGATAACTAACGGAGCAGTGGTGTAACGGTTGCAGGGTTCGAATCGTGTCTGATTTGAAGCTGGATCACCAACGTCGAGTTCTCCACCAATTGAACCTATCGCTACCTCTCGAAAGATCGGGCCGTCCCTCATCAATTGGTATCAAATATTTCAGGTTTCCCGTGAGGTATAATCTCGTTTGCCCTTAAATTCATATCTGTTCTTTACCTAGAGTCCACAAAAATCCATAAAAATTATTTCAATTTCCGTTGTCCTATCGCCTTTTGTGCCTTTGCAATTTCGTTTCAGATTCGCTTTGTTGAGTTTGTGTCTGTGGTCAAGTCTTGTTGCTGGTTTAGGTTGTGTTCGTCGTCGTAGTTCAACGTGCCCGTTGTTGTTTCTTTGTTTCCACCGCTATCCCATCTACCGTTCCTAAACAACAAGTCAAAGTCACCACTTCACTCGACTTGCCCCGCTAGCCGCCTTGTGTAACTTCTCGCCGCCGCGCAAACCCTAGATAGGTTGCCAACCGCTCTAATATTTGCCTGCATCGCAGCCCTCCTTACATCATCTGACATCTACCTACTGTTGTTAGTCACAAGGACGCTTGCTCTTATGATCGGTGTTGGAGTTTACGGTCGCTTTGCCCTAGCTGCCGCTGCCGAGTTGACCTAACTGCCGTTTTCGTGTTGTGTCTTTCGAAAAACATAACTAGAGATACCTTCAGTAAAACAGGCATAACTTTTCGCTCGTTTGTCAGAAAAATCTAAAATTTTTTGTGGAGATTCTTGACACCGTTTGGAGCCGACCCAAACTTGGATTCGCCCTGTTTGGTCCCCTCAAAATTGCCAAAAAAAATTCGGGAAAATAAAGAACAAAATTGATAAGGTTTCAGCACGTTTTTTAGAGAACTTGTTGATTTTCTGTAGACCACATCCCACCTCAGTTGCAGGTGCCAATTTTTGTGGTTGCTTCTTTTGTGATCCTTGTTCAGAGAAAAATATAAAAAAATAGTGAAAAAATAAAAAACTTTGATTCCTACTAGTACCTTTTTGGAAAATCAAGGGAAAATTCAGGAAAAGGAAAAATCAGTGCTATTTGCTTGTTTTGTGGGATCTTTCCATCATTCTTTGTTTCATCTTGTTCTACACACGTCTTAGCCAGTAATTGTGACTTGTGCTTTGATACTTATTGAACTTTGTTAATCTGTATTCGTTAATTGCTAATCCTTGCTAAGATATTGTGCCTACCCATAGCTCCACATATACTTCAGTCAGCACAGGTTCCTCTTGCAACTGTTACCCACGCTCACCAACAGATTGATTCGTCACTTTGGTTTGATCTTGTTTGGCGTTGGTAAGAATACAGGCAAGACGGTGGTAAGCCACTCGTGATTTTGCATTCCATTTTCACCACCACCACCACTTGGTTCCTTTTAGTTGATAGGGATAATACTTTGATGTTATCTTTTTCTATCTTCTAACAATGGCAGGAATTTCGACGGACTTCAATGAATGCGTGTCCAAAGGCGAGCTTACAACATTCATGAATGAACAACGCAACCTCGTGACCGAGCTGACGCACAACGTGAACAATCTAGTCAACCGCATTGAACAGCTTGTGCAACGCCCTCAGCCTCATCGTGGTGACAAAGATGCAGATGCTTTTGGTGATGACGATGCGGATGCTGATGCTGGTCCCCGTCGCCGCCTCAACTTCAATCGTCGCGGTATGGGAGGTAATAATCATAATAATGATCCTTTTGCTAAAATTAAATTTAGCCTACCTACTTTTGCTGGTAATATGGATCCACAGACATATTTAGATTGGGAACTTGCTGTTCAACAAAAATTTGATTCTCATAATGTTCCTGCTGAGCATAGAGTTAGACTTGCTACTAGTGAGTTTACTAATTTTGCTTTATTCTGGTGGAGTGATCTTTGCAATGCTAATAATGCTGCTGATGTGCCTCAAACTTGGAATGCTTTAAAGCAACGTATGAAATCTTATTTTGTTCCTCATTATTATCAACGTGATTTGCGTTTAAAATTGCAAACTTTAAAACAAGGTGATAAAAGCGTAGAGGCATACTATCAAGAATTGCTTATTGGTTTAGCACGTTGTGGTATACATGAAGATGATAATGATGCTACTGATAGATTCTTTGGTGGATTGAATCGTGATATCCAAGATTTTCTTGATTACAAATATTGGAACAGGTTCAACCAATTATATCATCTTGCTCTTAAAGCTGAACGCGAAGTACAGGGCCGCAAACAACAACATCAGCCTTTCAGGTATAACAATGGGAGGACTTTTCAGCAACGTTCCGAGCCGAAGACGCCCAAGCTTTCTGCTGCACCACAACCGTCTACACCTTCCGAGGTAAGTAAATTGTCTAATGTGCAGTTTCCACAACTAAAGAAAGGTGTCACTCCGGGTGCTTCTACTAGCTCTTCCCCGTCCAGCTCTAAAATTATTTGTCACCGATGCAAAGGCATGAGACACGTCATGAAGGATTGCCCCAGTCGTCGCGCTTTCATTGCTACCGAGGATGGATATGTAAGTGCTAGTGATGTTGAAGATGATTTAGCGCTTGTTGCTAACATTGATGCAGATTTCATCGAGGACGATCAAGATAAGGAGACCATCACCATTGACTCTGTGGCTGCTGCTGCGGACTATCCTAGTCTTCTTGTGCAGCGAGTGCTAAGTACACGTGTGGGACATGAAGAAGAAGAGATGAAGATCCAACGCCACAATTTGTTCCACATGTATCTCATTGTGCAGGGTTGTCGCGTTCTCACCATCATTGATAGCGGGAGTTGCAATAACTTGGTGAGTTCAGATTTGGTCGAGAAGTTTGGCTTGACCACACGACAACATTCGTATTCGTATAAACTTCAATGGTTCAATAATAATGGTATGACTAAAGTAACTAAATCAGCACGCATTAGCTTTTTCACAGGCTCTTACCATGATACTGTTGATTTTGATGTTGTTCATATGCAAGCTTATTTCATTTTGTTAGGACGTCCATGGGAATTTGATAATGATGCTTTACACCATGGTAGAACTAATAGATACACTATCAACATAAGGACAAGAACATTACTTTGCTGCCTTTGTCTCCTACGGATATTATTAAACATGCTAAAGAGATTAAAAATAAAAATAAAAATAAACCTCCAACAGACATTGCTAACAATAATGAGATTAACTTAAAAGAAGGTGTGTTATGTGATAATAATGATGCTCCTTGTTATACTATGCTTTGTCGACATGTTAGTGTTGCTGCACATGATCCTATACCTTGTGTTTCACATTGTGCGGTCACTGACCTTTTGCAGGAGCTTGGAGATGACATGGAGTCGCAGATGACTCCAATTCTAGAAGGAGGGGATGATGAGGACATCGCCAAGATGGAGTCGAGGACGACTCCAATTCAAGAAGGGGAGGATGATGAGGACATCGCCACGCTCGACACACCGACGCCATGGTCTTCCCAAGTTGCAATCCGTCTCCAACTCATCTACCTCGTCACCCTCGGAATTCAGGAGCAGTCCCGGGTAAAATCAACGCCCCGGATGCATACGGACTCCGTTTTCGACGAACCAGATATGCTTGGAAAGATAATTTGATGAGATAAGCAATGGCTTTGGAATCACGTCAAAATACATCCGGAGTCAACAGGAATCGTCGAAACAAGTCAGCATCCAGAATCTGCCAGGGTGCTGCGACACCATCTTTTGGTCTGATGGGTCGTGTATCGTCTTAGAGCCCATTAGGGGGCGCGTCCAGCAGGAGCGACGACCTAAACCCTATAATTAGTCGTCGCCGTCATCGTTAGGTCTCGGGTTTTGTTTAGAGTTTAGTTTTTCATCGAGGAACTGAATCGTTCATTGTAATTGTGGTGTCGAATCCTTTTACACTGATCCAGGGCCCCGTTCTTGATCTCCTCCACTGTGTCGATTAGTTCTTTGGAACCGAATTCTTGAACCCTCTATTGAAATTCGTATCAATTCATATCTGCAATTTCAGATTGCGTGTTTTTACCTTCTTGCTTGTGTTCTTCTATTCACTTGCAGGATTAGCCTTCTTGGCGAGGTCAATCAAGTTGTGCTTGGTTGATAACCAACGGAACAGTGGTGTAACGGTTGCAGGGTTTGAATCGTGTCTGATTTGAAGCCGGATCGCCAACGTCGAGTTCTCCACCAATCGAACCTATCGCTATCTCTCGGAAGATCGGGTCGTCCCTCATCACAGACCGTAAAGTTTTTGAATGTCACATCGGATATTACATAGGGTGTTATATGAGATATTCAGATACTAACAAAAAAACCAAATTACAGAATTCGTCCATAAATCGCGAGATGATTTTTTAAGCCTAATTAATCTATTATGTGTTACTGTAGCACTTTAGTGTCAAATCATGGACTAATTGGGCTTAAAAGATTCATCTCGTCAATTATACACAAACTGTGTAATTAGTTATTTTTTAGTCTATATTTAGTACTACAACATGTGTCCAAAGATCCGATGTGACAGGGTGTAAAGTTTTTAGTTTGGATCTAAACATGGCCTAAGTATCATTTTATTGATCGCAAAAAAAGTATCATTTTATTCTTCATTTGTTATATTTTCATAGTACACCTATTTGATGTCATAAATCTTTTCGATATGTTTTTGGTCAAACTTGAGATGTTTGACTCTCCAAGATTCTTGGACTGACTTATAATTTGTTTGGAACAAAGTGAGTTATAATTTTTTGTATATGTTTGGTCAAATTTAAGATTCCTTTGACTTGTGGAGAATGACATTCTTTGTGAGAAAGAGGGTGTAGAATGTAGAAATAGTGATGGGAGGATCAACACATATGCCACGGCCCTTGTGACTTTTGTTAACACAAGCATTGACGTCATTCTCATTTCTAAATATACCCTTTTTACCATGATTTTATTAAAATAATTGGTGCGAGTGACATTAATAAAAAAACATCCACCTCCTCTAAAGATAAGGAGAAAAAATAACAAAATTTCTTGATATATACATCTAAAGCATTGATTAGCATATGTTTATAGACGCATGACATGTAGTCCTGGGCATAATTAACCGAAGACCGAACCAAATTAACCGAGACCAAGACTGAAGTGACCGAGGCCAAAATTTTCGGTCACTAGTTCGGTCCTGAGTCCACACTAACCAAACTTTTTTACGGTTAGTTCGGTCATATGCCTCGGGTAACCGAACTGACCGAACAACTATTTTTTATGGATATAATATGTACTTTAGACTATTATTAGTGATATAATATTTATTCTAAGGGGTTTATATCAACCATCACTCTTATCACTCTATTTAATCTATAGTTTGTATGGTTATTTTTGTCATGAAATAGAAAAAAGTGCTAAAATTTGCTAAAAAATATATTATTTAGTACATGTTTTGTATAGTTCGGTTAGTTCGGTCATGACCGAGACCCAACCGAACTAACCGAGACCGAACTTGCTCGGTCTTGAGTTTTGAAACTAACCGACCGGTCTCCATTTTTAGATGACCGAGTTTTCAAACTGACCGAAGAACCGAACCGATCAGTTCGGTCATGACCGAATGCCCAGGCCTAATGACATGGGCTAATCATGAATTAATTAGATTTAATAGATTCGTTTCATGAATTAGCCACAACTTATTCAATTAATTTTATAATTATCCACAGCTCATGTTTAGTCCTCCTAATAGACATCTAAACGTCTGATGTGGCACGGACTAAAGTTTAATCCGAGCGATCTAAATACCCTCTTACTAAGGGCCCATTTGGGACCTAATTCTGAAAAATTAGTTAGCTAGAAGCTTAATCTATTGTTATCAATGTTTTCCTAAACAGTAAACGGTAAACAGTCGGTCACTCTTTGTTTAGCGTTTAAGCCGTTTAAATGGTGTTTAAACGGAGTTAAACGGCCTAAACGGTTTTGTATGGTAACACTAAAATATACATATTTATGTATGTAAAAATTAAATTTGCTAGAAACTGTACATATTTGCAAATGTAAAAAATAAATATTATACCAAATAATATTTTTGGAAGAAATCTAAATCCCACAACATTCCATATACTCACAATGTTAATTAGTTTTGTGTTGATTATGGTAGTCGTAGTCCTCTAATTAACCAAATTATGGATTAAATGGTTGTTTAGATCATTTAATCATGTCTAACCTGATTTCTTTAGACCATTAGACGGGTTTAAACGGTTTAAAACGGGTTTAAACGGTCCCAAACCGTTTAATTCACCGTTTAGGGCCTAAACAAAACAAATGGCCTCTGTTTACCGTTTAAACGGTGTTTAAACGGACTAAACGGTCGTTTAGGCGAACAGAGATTGTTATACATCCTCTTCTTACATGCCAATTGTTTCTCTAACAAACAGGATTCATTTAGTTTTATTTACTTCTTTCCCCCTTACAGCCATCGGATAAATCTTTTCTCAAAATGTTATGATAAGCGTTTTATTTTAGGTTGTATGATGCTTCTTTAACTGTGTTTTAAATTTCTCGCAGCAATTACGTAGAATGTGGACTAAGAACACGGGTTAGTCTATCCTTGTTAACGGTGTCAGAAATGATTAACGATAATTCTTAGCGACGCCAAGAATGTGGCGCTAGAGCGGCTGGATACTAATACCTTGCAGGGTTGTCAATCCCGACACTAGCAACAAACCAAGAGTGTTTGCAAAAAGGATTCTACAAGCGCACACAACTATCGTGTGTAGAACTCAGCCTGAGAGTAATCAAGTGTCGAATTTATATTTTCCCAAAGAAGGCTAGGTGGTGTAACGATCGAGTTAGAAGAGGCGAGAAGAGATTTAGGAAAGGTGGGAAGAGATAAATGGCTAGCAAGAATAGATGGTTGGAATGAGTTTAATGTGGATGAACGAAAGGTGTGGTGGATGAAAGGGTTATAACTAGGTATGACTAAACTAACTAAACTAATGGGATCTAGAATTAAGAACACGAAGACGGAGTTAGAACAGTTAGAACTAGGACAAGACAAGCATACGATGAAAGTAAAGTAAAGCAGTAGTCTTATCTTATCAAGCAACAAAAGTGTACGCGCTCCGATTAAACTGGACACAACGCACAACGAGCCTTAGCGTTTTAAGAACTGAACCCAACGTGGTGGAATACGTAGGCGATCCAGGACTGTCACCACCTGGTGTTGCAGGTAAGCCTATTGTCAAGCACCCTCGCTTAATCTATATTCTTACTATCTTACCCGAGCTCAGAGATAAAGACACCTTAACAAGACGACAGAGCAATCACAAGACTTGATATGACTAACACTAGATAAACTAAGCAACCTATTGCCACAAATCAAGCACCTAAGCTCACTATGATAATGATCAAGCAAGAACTAGTACTTGAAATGTAAGGACACAAGATAAATACTCAAAGTACTTGAAATATGAAATAACTGAATTAGAATAAAGTACTTGAGATAGATACAAAGGAGCAATACCAGACTAGAGGTTCTGGAATACTCTTCCAGACTCCGATTTTTTGAGCTCCACCCGACACTTCTCTTCTCGCTAACTAGAGCTAGGCTAAGCTAAGCAGAGCAACAGAGCAATAGAGTAGCACTGGCGCGAACTTCTTGTGTATTCTTGTGCCTTCTTGTGCTTGTGCCTTTTGGAATGGATGCTTAGGGGGGTATTTATAGCTTTAGGAGCACCCAGGGGGTCTTGTAGGAGCATTGCAGCACAGAGTGGAGTGAGGGGGTGGTGGGCGCCACTAGGGAGGTGGCAGCCATCATACATCAATGGCGGGCGCCACTCCTCTCCCCTCAACCGTCCTTGATGGATGGCCAAGATCACTCCTAGATGGCGGTTGTGAAGTGGAAGTGTGTTTGTCACATTTGAAAGTTGAGTTGGAATAAAACCACAATCCACGTCATGTTGTGTCAACACCGTTGGATCAAACCGACTTTGATCAACGTGTAGGATTGCACCTTGGCTCCTCTCCCGGATCACTGACATGGCACCACCAGGGGGTGGGTGGCCGCCACATAAGGGTGGTGGGGGCGCCACCTTGGCATGGCGGTCGCCGCCCCTGGGCCTGTCATGTGGGCCCATGAGTGATGGTCACCGCCAGGTGGTGTCCAATTTCTCCCTTTTTCTCCATTTTTCATGTTTTTTCCTGCATTCAATAATAACTCCATGTACATGTGGAATTGTGTGAGTAGTAAAGCATAATCGTACATGTTATGTTTGTTTTCACCATGTTTTGGACGAAATGTTGACAGTAAAAACAGGGTTTAAAACGACCATCAACAAGTTCCCCCAAGATACCCTTTGCTTGTCCTCAAGCAAAACACAGGTTTAGCGGAAACTTTGATCAAGCCATGCTTCTATGAGATAACATTGGCAAAAGTCTATGATGCAAAATCATACCACATATAGTTAAGAGTAAGGATAGAATTCAACCTTAGCTTTAGCGACATGGGGCTTGTAGTTATCACCCTCGAAATATGCAAAGGAAGATAGAGTAGTAGACAAAAACTTTGTACCTTGCCTCGGCAAATCAGGATTCATTCCGGAGGGTTTGAAATTTTGAAAAACAAACTTGCTCAAGTTCCTCGAATGGCACACTCATCTCTCAATGGTGTTTGGTAACCTCACTAAGGCCAAGAGATAGCCTTTTTCACATACATTTAAGGATGATATGTGGAGCTTATGGTTGGCAACATATATATGGAAAACTTGTGTTGTGTATATTGCTAGGTTAGATAGACCTCCGATCACAAGGACCAGTGAGTCATGCAAAGAAGATCAGATGTGCAAGTGTGGTTAAGTTTTGTGGAATTTGGAAGAATATGGGAAGAATGTGAAACTCCTGAGACTTTCTCTTGTCTCCTTAGGGGGGGATATAGCTGCTTTTCCGAAATCATGACTCCTCTCTCTCTCTCTCTCTCTTTTGAAATGTAAGGACCAAAATGTGTCCTCACATTTCTAACTTGGGACCTTTGTCCTCTTGCTCATACAGCTTGTGCTCTTCTTTTCTCCTTCTCTCTTTTAGCAGCTCATATCCTTCTCCCCATGTAAGGACATTGATATAGAGGAAACTTTGGGTATACATGTCTCAAAAGATTGGAGTGTAGGAAAAAAATGAGATGAAATGCATATTTCCAATGTAGAAATAGCATGAGGCTAGCAAATGGATGTTTGTAAAGGGGTTTTTGCAATCTCTAGTGTAAGAGAATGAGCAAATATTTGGTGGTTGCAAATTTTCGGAATGGAAAATAAGCAAATATATGGTAGGTGTATGTGGTCTTGATCAAAAGGGCATGACAAGCTTCTCAACTTAGATCAAATAAGGTCTAACAACGCTCAACACAAACAAGAGCTTTGTGGATTTCCTCTCTAATTTGATAAACATTTGACTCATGGTAGGACAGGGAAAATACCATAGAGGAACTTTGGCAGATTTTGCAAGTTTTCAAATAGAACTCCAGATTTTGCCCTAACTTTTCCTTAGACAAGTTAAAAGGATTATACTGTTCGAATATGTTATACTACTTAAACTGTATGACATAGCAAAGGCTATTCATATCTATTATTCGAACGTAAATAAAATGCATATGCAAGCATAATTTAAAGCAAGATTAAAGACTATGTTTATTTGGTTTCTAGGTTTTTTATGGTGATTGTTTTATGTTTATAATTAGTTATTATTATTTTTATTATATTATTCTTATTATATTTTTAGTTTTAATTATTATTAATTAATTAATTATGTTTTCTTTATATATATATTATAGTGTTTTGTTTTTGTTTTTCAAAATTCTTTGTATATTATTATTATTATAGATGAATGCAATGCAAAATAAAATACGGGAATTTAAAATACAAAATTTTAAAGATTCATACCTTTGATCGTACCTCAAATCCACAGAATTTCATCTGTGTTTGGAGATTCTTCAATTCCTGGAGGTTCATCTTCTGGAGGATTGTTTTCTTCTTCCTTGTTGTTCGGCAGTGTTTCTTCCTTGTCAGGTGTAATGAATGATGCAGTAGAAGAAGGTTGCTTCTTTCTGGTCCATCCTCTCTTTCTTGGCTTTGCAATCTTGAGTTTTGTCTTCTTCTTGTCAATGACTGGCTTTCTTGGTACTCTTGTTTTCTTTTCAACGGGTTTCGTCTCCTGCAGGTTAGCGGGATACGACGAACCATGAGAAAAGAAAACCATTTATTTCTTTCCAGCAAGAGTCATTTGAATCTTTCTGGATCCAACGAAAATCCAGGCATTAACAGTATTAAGGAAAGGTCGACCCAGAATTAAAGGAATATAAGGACGGTTGCCCATGTCTATTATCATAAAATCAGCGGGGACATATGCACCTCTAATTTTGACTAACAAATCAGTTGCAATTCCTTCTATGTAGCGTGTTGATTGGTCAGTTAGTTACAGATATACAGCAGTGGGAGACATTGGAGCATAGAATAGGGTGTCATACATGTGTCTAGACATTATATTGACACTCGATCCTAGATCACAAACAACATTTTTAAAAGTATGAGGTCCAATAGAACATTCAACAATGGGGCTACTAGGATCACTCTTTTAATGTGTAGATCATGATCTACGAAATTAAAATACTTGATATGGACAAGATTAGCAGTTTCCATAGGCATATCGGGTTTTTCAGAAATTTTACCTTGTTCAACAGATGGTATAATAGCAGCTAATTGGGTTTCAAGCATCTTATTGAAGCTAAGTTGATTTTTCATAGTAGAAGAGAAATCATCCAATTTAGCATTTATATCTCAAGCATCTTATCATTAGTCATTAATCTTTTATTTAATTGATCAGTGGTTCTACCTTGACTATAAACAAGATCTTTCAAATTCGAAAAACCATTGTTTGGAAAATTAGAATGTGGAAATGAATTGAAATTGTTACCTTGAGAATTCGGGTGTTGATTCCATCCTTGATTTGGTTGACGAAAACCATTATCATTGTTGACAAGTTGAGATCTTCATGAATCTTAGGACAGTGATTTCCAGAATGTCCAGATTCACCGCAGACTTCGCAAGTCATGTGTGATTCCATAGCTTGAACAGTCTCTTGTGTACTCATCTTCTCGCATGTCTCTAACCTTTTGGTAAGCAAGTTCATCTTGGCTTCAAGCATATCAACTTCCATAAGAGAATGAATTCCTCTCTTGTGGGATTGTAGTCATTCATCATTCCATCCTTGATTGGACACCATCTTCTCGATCAAACCTTTAGCATCTGAAACACTCAAAGAAAAGAATGCTCCACCAGCGGCAGCATCTAAATGGCTCTTATCAAGTGGAACTAGACCATGATAGAAGTTCTGGATCAAAAGCCAGTCTTCCATGCCATGGTGCGGACAAGCAGAGATGTACTCTTGCATTCTCTCCCAAACCTCAATAATAGATTCATCGACTTGTTGTTGAAAACTGGAGATCTTGTTGCGAGGAGCATTTGTCTTGCCCATAGGAAAGAACTTAACGAGAAAAGCGTTGGAACACTTGTCTCATGTGTCTACAGCGTCGCGATTGGCATAAAACTATTGCTTCACTTTTCCTAATAGAGAGAAAGGAAAGATATGAAGACGAATAGCTTCTTGCGGGATTCCCTTAATGGTGAAGGTGCCACAGATCTCAAGAAATATTGGAGATGCGCATTAGCATCTTCGTGAGCTTTGCCATAGAACAGACTAGCTTGGACCATTGTGATTAATGCGGGCTTCAACTCAAAGTTGGAGTTTACATCGATCACAGTACGACCAGTTGCTATATTAGCAGAGAGGAGTAGAGAATTCACGAATGGTCTTGGCCATGTTCGTGAACGAAAGGATGTAGAAGAAAAGAAAAGATAGAGGAAAAATGATGAAGTATAAAGAAGAAGAAAGGTAAGAAGGAATGGGTTGCGCTAAGCAAGAGCTTAGGGCAGGATAAATTCGACGATAGCCTCTTTGAGATAACTCGAAGGAAACACTGATTGCCTTCCCTGGCAACAGCGCCAGAAATGGTTATTGACACTCCTTACGTCAATTACTAAGAACAGGGGTTAGCATATCCTTGGTAATGACGTCAGAAATGATTAACGATAATTCTTAGCGACACCAAAATGTGGCGCTAGAGCGACTGAATACTAATGCCTTGTGGGGTTGTCAGTCCTGACACTAGCATCAGACCAGACATGAGTGTTTGCAAAAGGGATTTTGCTAGCGCACAAAACTATCGTGTGTAGCACTTCACCTGGAGTAACCAGGTGTCAAATTTATATTTTCCAAAGAGAAGGCTAGCTAGTTGGTGTAACGATTGAGTTAGAAGAGGCAAGAAGAGATTTAGGAAAGGTGGGGATGAATGGCTAGCAAGAATAGATGGTTGGAATGAGTTTAATGTGGATGAACGAAAGTTGTGATGGATGAAAGGGTTAAACTAGGTATGACTAAACTAACTAAACTAATGGGATCTAGAATTAAGAACACAAAGAACAGAGTTAGAACAATTAGAATTGGGACAAGAACAGTGGCGGAGCCAGTAATTCCGCATAAGGGGGGCCGATTAAAGAGTTTTGACATATGAAAATTGAGTGTAGCTTAATATTTAGTTTTTGCTCTGGGTCAAGCTCTATTTTTCTAGATTTATTTTAATATTGATGATTTAACATGGTTACTATTTTTACCATGGCAGACGACCATGTCTATCGATATTGGAGCGCATAGATGACCTATGAAATC
>VDCT01001053.1:0-47200 GCA_009763385.1 Coix lacryma-jobi var. lacryma-jobi | reverse complement strand
TAAAATGGGACTGAAAAAAAAACTGCTAAAGGAATTTTTGGTCCACGCCCCGGGCTGCAGCCTGGGCAGCCCGGGGCCTGGATCCGCCCCTGCTCTCATAAGTGTTTATATGTCCAACTATCTCAAGAATGTGATGCGGTATTGGTGATGATGTTGGATAATAAACACCAAATAACACGGTGGCACAATTTGTTCAACGACTTACAATTTTTTTTTTTGCAAGCAACATATAGTTGTGTGTCTATTAGTAATGGATGGCTATTAACCAAAGAACGCCGGTTACAAATTTGTCGATAGTGACAGATACAGAAAAAGGGGTCTTATATGGCCTGAGAACTGAGATGATTAAGCGCTAAATAAGTTGCATTCCACGCGCAAACTAGTTTCAGACTTCAGGTACGAGAGCACTTTTAGCCGCGTACTATGGGCTAAAGTTTCTACTCCAATTCAATCTCACGTGCTATGTCCCTGGCCGTGTACCACGTACCATCACATCACAGAATTTCTTTTCTAAGATCTTGATTTACCATATATATATATATATATATATATGTCATATTTGGTACTGTTAGTGTTGATAAGAGCTTCATGAGTTGTTGTGATCTGTTTTTTTTTATCAAACATTTTTTTTCCAAAACAGTTTCACTCATAAAGCTGTTTTATTTTTCTTATTACAGGATAAGTGAAATAAAGCTGAAAAGGTAGCATTTCACGTTCATAACTCACACTCTTATTTCTCTCTCTTAACCGTACATAAAGTTATTGGTAAAATTGTTTTATCTAACGTTTTTTTTTCTAAAACAGACATTCACATAGAAAATTGTTTATTAACCTTTTTTTTAAAAAAAGACAGCTTCACTGATGAAACCGCGCTGTACGAGACGGGAGCATAGTCACACTCACACGTCATGCAAACACACGCACATGTGTGCCATCTTGCTCGTGCCCCCACACTGGCCTAGTGGCCTGCAGTTTGTCCGCATTACCATGAGCTGAGCAACTTGATTGTACACAAATACATCCAAACCAGGTACGTTATGAAAATTAAGTTATAATTTAGTTTAAGTTAAACTCTAATTCACTCCAATTCACGTGGATTGGAGTGTATCTGTGTGTAGCCTATGTTTATTTGTCAGCATTATGAAGCTTTTTTAACACACTTTAACTATGTCTTCATGTAAATTGCCCCTCATTTTCTACTTCACCCTCCGCCACTGGAGACAAAATCCATAAATTGATTCAGAATCAATCCATGTAACACCTCCTGCTTTACTGCAATGCACCCTATATTTTTAAATTATTACACCCTCCATATTAAATTATAAGTCATTTTAATATTTTTGGAGAGTCGAAGTTTCTCTAGTTTGATTAAGTTTATGTAATAAGATAGAAATATTTATTATGTTAATAAAGTGTTATTAGATTCTTCATTACTTACATTTTTATAATATACCTATTTGATGTCATAAATTTTTGTGTGTTTCTCTCTATAATTTTGACAAACTTAAAAAAAATATTTGACTCTCTAAGATTTTTAGAATGAGTAATAATTTAGAACAGATGGGGTAGTTATTTTACCCTTTTAATCATAGATTTTTACTATGTACCTAGATATAAATTGTATCTAGATACACAACAAAAACAACGAATTTAGAAAAACCAAAAACAGTTTACAATGTAGAAGAAGAAAGTACTAAAACCAACACATTTATACATGGCTTGCATAAGTACAAAAATTATGTATCCAGAAAAACTAAGACATCTAGAAGGAGGGGAGTACACAGTGATGCTATTTGGCTGGTCGTTTTTACGGCTGATTTCTGCTGTTTTAATAGTGTTCACGACTAATAAGCCGGTTGATAAGGATAAAAAGAACACGGGTAATATTTTTTCATCACACGATGATTCAGAGTTGTCGCTCTCATGTCTGATGGAGCCACGCGATAGCATCCGCGAAACACTTCTTGTACCTCTCCATAGCAGCCGGCTGCAGGGAGACCCCCACCTCCATCCCGCCGTCGCCACCGCGGCTCTCCGCCACCGCCACTGCGCCGGTCCTCGCCACGGACACGACGTCCACCTTCTCCGGCCGGCCGAATCCGAAGTTCAGGTCGTAGACGCGGAACCTCGGCGAGCCGGCTACGGACAGAAAACCCATCGGGAGTAGCTCCCTGATGCGGTCAAACCACGCCTCCATGTTTGGCGTCCCGATGTCGCGTACAGCTTCGTCGATGGAGGACGCGACGGCGGCGCACGCGGTGAAGAGCCCACCGGCGCCGGCCGCGGCCAGCTCGCCCGTCGGTGCCAGCGCGAACGATGGGCCGACGCAGTTGCCGAGGTACTTGTCCGGCAGGGGAGGCTTCATCCGCGAGCGGTGGTCGACGGCTAAGGCCATGCAGGTCACCGGGCCCTCTCCGGCGCCGCCCTCCTTGGCTCGCTGGTAGCACGACCAGACGAAGCCGAAGGTGGCGACCAGAGAGGAGCACCGGGGCGGCGCGACGCCGCGCCTCGCGGCCTCGTCGGCCACGGCGTCCTTGACGCGCTTCAGGTCGTCCTTAGACAGCGCGAACGTGGCGAAGAGCTGGTCGGCGGACATCTCGACGATCTCACACTCTTCCCTGCTCGGCGCCGTTTGGACGAAGACGTCGTACAGGCGCCACGGGTCGGCGAGGAGAGTACGGTCGATCACAGGCGGCGGCGGCGGCGGCGGCGCTTCGGCGCCGCCGGCGCCGCCTCTGCAGGCGGCCGCCCAGGTGTGCAGGAAGTGCGTGGAGCCCGAGCCGTCGCAGGCGGCGTGGTGCACGGTGACGCCGAGGGCGAGGCCGCGGCGCGCGGGCAGGAGCGTGGCCTGAGCGGCGAACAGCCCGCGGCGGCCCCCCGGCAGCGGCGGCACGAGCGCGGCGATCTTGGCAAGCTCGCGGGGCTCGTCGGTGGCGAGGGCGTCGAAGTGCGCGTCCGCGTCGTCGTCGCCGTCGCACTCGGCGACGGTGAAGGTGACGGCGTCGCCCGGGCGGTAGTGCAGCTCGTAGCGGTCGGACGTGCCGGGGGTGAGGCGGACGCGGCCGGCGAGCGGGTAGAAGGCGCGGACGGCCTGGCGCAACGAGTCCCGGAGGTCGGAGATGATGGCGGCGACGTCGGCGTCGGGGGCCAGGCGGTAGAGGAAGAGGCGCTCGACGGGATGGGAGTGCAGCCAGAAGACGTCGAAGAAGGTGAGCGGGAGCGAGGTCTCCGGCGGCGACGGAGACGGCGGCACGAGGGTGGTGTCGTGGACGCGTACGCGGAGGCGAGGAGGCGGCGAGGAGGACCCTGACCCTGCTGCCTCTAAAGGTGGCTGCTGCTGGTCCGGCGCCACGGCCATGGCGGCCGCCAATACGAGCTGCCGGCGGCAGGCGCTGGCCACTGGGTGACAACTGACAATTGGACGATGGAGAGCAGCTGCGATGCCAGATGGAAGGTGCCACTACGCGAGCTAGATATAGGGGTAAGTGCAGTGGTTACCTTCAGGGTCAATTGGCTGCTAAAAATTTGCCTCCTCCAGCTCCAGCAGCCGCCTCCTGGCTTTGTTCCTGCTCGCCTATCCGGCCCTATAGATGTTCATGCAGCCCGAGACACGAAGGCACGACACGAAGCACGAGAAAAAAGCACGACACGAGCACGGCCCGGCCCGGAGGACCTCGGGCCCGGGCTGGCCCGGCCCGCTGCCACAGGCCGTGCCTGGGCCTCCCATCAGGCACGTGGGCCGGCACGAGCACGGCCCGATTTCCACATGAGGCACGGTGCCGGCCCGGCCTACTACTCCCCACCCCCACCAGCCCACCCCCACCGCTCCCCAAACCCTAACTCCCTCAGTCCCTCTGGCCTCCGCCTCCCCCAGTCCGCAGAGCCGCACCCGCTCCCCACCGCTCGACCGCTCCCCACCCCTCCCCACCGCTCCCCGCTCGGTAGTCGGCACGCGCCCACAGGAGCAGGCGGCAGGCCGCCGCGCGCCGGCCCTTCCTCCCGCGGCCGGCAGCCCGCCGCGCGCCGCCACTTCCTCCCGCGGCCGGCAGCCCGCCGCGCGCCGCCCCTTCCTCCCGCGGCCAGCAGCCCGTGCGGCCTTGCGATGTGGAGCAGGCCGCGCGCCGCCCCATCCCCACGCGGTCGTCGGCCAGCATCTGCATCCCCTCCCAGATCCAGCGATGTGGAGCACGAGCGGCGGCGACAGCAGCTTCCTTCGTCCCTCCTGCATCGACGGCCATGGCCTCGACGACCGGCGCGGCGGTGCCTCCCCGTCCCTGCCTCGGAGGATTGATGGCCGACTCGATGCTGTTGTCGTGTCCCTGCCTCGACGGACGACGCGACATCGCCTCCCGTCTCTGCCTCGATGGCTCGACGTCGCCTCCCAATCCCTGCCTCCACGGCTCGACGGCGCCTCCCAATCCCTGCCTCGGTGGCTCGACGGCCGACGCGTGCGACGGCGCCTCCCTGTCTCCCCTTCACACATACTCTCAGCAGGCCTCGGGCTGGCACGGCCCGTTAGTTTTGGCGGGCTTAGCGGGCCGGCCCGGCACGGAAATCAGCCCATGGGCCCGTGCCTGGGCCGGCGGCCAGGCCCGTGGGCCGCTAAGGCACGACACGGTTGGGCCGCGGGCCATGTCGGCCCGGCCCAGCGCGGGCCGTGCCTAACCCAGGCCCGGGCCGGGGCAGGTCGGGCCGGCCCGATGGCCATCACACTTCTGGACGCTATGTTGCGTCATCCATGACCACGTAGACGAAACATCGCGGAACCTCTCAATCTCTTTTCTTGTACTTACTCCATTTCCAATTGTAAGTCGTTTGATTTTTTTTATATCAAATTTAACCACTCGTCTTATTCAAAAAATTTATACAAATATAGTTAAATTTAAATTATCTTTTTTTAAAAAAAATATTAATAAAGTAAGCCATAACAAAAAAAGTAATATTTTGTATAAATTTTTAATAAGACGAGTGATCAAAGTTAAGCTAAAAAGACTTATAATTTGGGATGAAGAAAGTAATAAAGGGCAGAAGAGAGGAAATGAGAAACTAGCACACATCCGCACACCTTTTTGTTCCATCTATTTTATAATTTCTTTTCTTTTGGTGCACCAATTCGAAGGAGCATTTATTGATACTTATTGTGTCATAAGAGATGATTTTCAACAACCGAATAGATTTTCTAGTGTAATACTTCTTCCATTCTAAACTATAATACACTTTGACTTTTTAAAATAGATTAACTATTCTACTATATATCTAGGCATAATGCAAAAATAAGTACATAGAAAAAGCTTTAAGTATGTTATAATTTATAATAGGGGAAATATTTACTCCTCCTTCTGTTTCTAAATAAATCAATTCCTAGAGTTATCTGAAGTCAATTTTTTTTTTTATGTTTGATCAAATTTATAGAAAAAAGAGCATCAAATTAGATCATTAGATACATCACAAACTATATTATCATAATGCACATTTATTTGGTATCACAATATTTGTATGTTTTTCTATGAATGTAGTCAAAAGTAAAAAAGTTTAACTTAGGATAACCATAGAAATTGTTTTATCCAGATATAAAGAGAGTATTTTCTTCCGTCACAATTAAAGTCTATCCGACTTGTTCTAAGCCAGACATATTTTTATTTTATATTTATATATGAGTGAAGGTTAAAACTTTTTTTTTTTGTTGGTGGAGCGAAGGCGCATACATGTCTCATCGATGGAGGCGATCGGTGAAAAGAAATCTGATAGCTAATCGTTGCTATGGGGAAACGGTCCTGAAGGGAAAAAACGCGGATCGAGAGATCAAAACACCTCGGCCTGAAATTCACTTCAATGAAAAAAATATCAGGAGCTAAGTACAGCACTGTAATAGCCTCCGAGCTTAAGGTGTACCGCACTTGTGCTACTTGTATCGGAGAAAAAAAAAATCAGTTTAGAGGTCTCCATACTTGGCTGAGAGTTCATAAAAATAGATGGCATTCGGAGGTCCAGCACGAACAACGCTAATTCACGTAGTAAATCACATCTTGCTTACCTCCGCTAAATCTCTAGGTTAGCTTCTTTCGAAGACCCTGAACTTACCAAGAGGTATCGCCGTATCACTTGGGTCTATAAAATTTGGAACATAACTTTTTTATATATCTAATTTTGTTAATTTGGAACATAACTTGTTAAGTGATAGACCGTACGTCTCTAAACTTATTAAATAATACACCACAAATTTATTGTTGGACCATACACTAACTACTGCAGTATATCATTCAACGAGTTCAGAGATTAGAAATGTATTTTCCAAAATTTATGAGCCGTACTGACATCCTTATCAAATACACGAACTGTTCATGACTTCGTAATAACGTGGTAGACGGTTGTCCGCCTTGTTAGCTCCCGCGCTGAATCCAACCGTAAAATTCACGTCAGCTGAATGCTGTTGGAGTTGTTCCAAATTCACTTTACGATATTGGCCAGGCTTCTAACGAGCGAAGCGGAGGCCCGTCGCCGGAGGCTTGGGCCAGAGCGTAGCGGTACGGTATATATGCCCTTGCTAGGGTTTCGTGGAGATCAATTCTCTTGTAAGCCGTCATTGGCGTGTAACCCCAAAACTCTTGAGATAGTGAGATTGTTGCCGGCTGGTGCCCGTGGTTTTTCCCTTTCACATTGAAAGGGTTTTTCACGTAAATCGTGTGTCTTCTCTGTGATTGATTTCGTTTACTTCATATTCCATACATCGTTCTTAACAAATGCAAGGAGAGGTCGATAAGGCCTCGTTTGGGAGAGCTCTACTCCCTGATTCTCCAGCTCCGCTTCATGATTCTCTGATAGAGTGATTCTATTGGATTCTTAGGAGGAAGCACGGTGGGGAGCTAAGGAGAATTGATTCTCAGCTGATCCCCACCAGAATATAACAGGGAGCAGGGTGAAACAGGTTTTTTTAGCTCTCACCTTCTAGTGTAAATGGAGAAGTGTTTCTCTCTGGATCCCCATCTGAATCAGTTGACATTTTGAGCGTTTGGCTGGTTGGGAGTGATTCTCTTCGGAGAAGCTGAAGCTGGAGCTCTCCCAAACATCCCCTAACTCTAACGTAGACATCAATCAGTAAGGTTCACATACGATTAAAAAAATCATACATCCCTTTCAAGGCCAGGCCCAAGCGGATTATTCTCACGTGGTCCACAGAACTGATTATTTTATCGTCTCGGTTCGACTTACTGTGAAGTGTGATTTTCGTTCTGATACATACGGTTCAGATACTCCAGTGTGCATGGTTTGGTAGGATGAGCTCTCGGTTCGATTTTTAAGACTACACTGGAGCTGCTCTTACCGTCAATGTTCATTTAACAGGTTGCGGAAGTAATATGCTTGCTTGTCCAATTTTATATAAAAACTCTATTTAGCCCTACCTGATGCAGTCTAAAATTTTTTTTACACTACTTTCGCCCCTCCCGTAATGTGTTTCTAGATCCGCCACTGTATGAGAGTGACAAAAAGCTTAGAAATGTTGTTATAAGTTTCTTGATTACTTTTTTTTTTGATACTTTGATTACCTTTTTTATTGTAAGTTTCTAGATTGCTTGGTGTGACATTCCAAATTTCCAATGCTTTATACTCCCCATCCCATGCAAACACTGTGCGCCAAATGATGAGAAGCCGGGCACAGTCCTATTCTTGGGCGGCACCACTAAACAGCGAACGTTCACCGGATTTAAATCTGGCGAACGCTCAGACAACTTCCGCGACTTTCCTTTTTTGGCAAAAAAAAATTTCCGCAACTTTTCTTTTTTGGAAATTTTTCTATTTTCAGTAAAAAAATAACAATTTTTTTAAAGCTACAAGTTATATGTATAACTTATATGTACAACTTATAACGATAAGTTATATGAAAAATATGAAAACACAGGAGTTTACAAAAAGTTATTAAACACAAAGAAACGAATTAATTTATAACTT
Organism: Coix lacryma-jobi var. lacryma-jobi; assembly: GCA_009763385.1. Classification (NCBI taxonomy): domain Eukaryota; kingdom Viridiplantae; phylum Streptophyta; class Magnoliopsida; order Poales; family Poaceae; genus Coix; species Coix lacryma-jobi. Next base: position 39,253 of record VDCT01001053.1, on the reverse strand, counting down.
ATGCCAAAACTTGCAAACATAAAAGTTATTAACACACAAAGAAACAAATTGTTATAACTTATACCAAAACTTAGAAATACAGAAAATCTGAAAATATAACTTCTGTACAAAAGTTTATCAAAACACAACTTGTGTACATAAATTAGCTCATACAACTTTACATAATTTAATAAATACAACTTATGTTATCTATATAACGTATAAACTTGCCCAACAAAGTTTTGATGAAAACTTGTGCTAATAGGTTCACCTTCGCAAAATTTTATATTAAAAATTATGGTAGGATAAAAATTTTGTATAGAACTTAGTATTTTTTAAAAAAGAAAAAATATGTGTATAATTTGCTTATATAACTTAGATATATATCTTACAAATGACTTAGATATAAAGGTGTACATATAAGTTCTCAAGAATAATTTAGACGTACAAATTAATATCATAATATGTTAGTAGAAAAAAAATTATGTACAGAATAATTTATATAAAAATAAAAAGGTAAAATAAAAAATAAAAAAAAGAAAAGAAAAAAAAGTAGAGAAAAAGGCAAGAAGAGATGTGTGCATGTGACTTTTTCTCAGGAGTCTCCGCTTTCATGTATCATAAAACACAAAATATTTAAGAATCTGATCTGATTGTTATCTAATTAGGTCCGTTTAGTACAGAAAAGGAAAGAAAAGTCGGACGGAAAAGGAAAGAGAGCGTGCAGTCAGAGCGTTCACTCAAATAGAAAGTAGTGAACGTTCGTTACAATGGAATTGGGATTCTTGGGCCGAGCTCGTTAACAATACTCCTCATTTGGCCATTGGGCCAACGCGTAGTACCAAGCCTTTTAAGAGAGCCGTGGCTATGGATTGAACCTCGTACGGCCCATTGGGCCAGCCCGTTTGGACCATGGCATCAATCTCTGCACCGACGGGGACTGCGTCTGTACAGCCATGCATTGGCAAACTTCATTTAATTAACTTCCCTAATAATGATCCAACAGTGGAGCGAGCAATTTAACCACGCCACGCCCATATGGAAGATGGTAGCAGAAGAAGGCAACTGCTGCCATGGATTTGGAAGGACTCGAAGGAGCCTTCCAGTTCCAGATCACCACGCGGGACGATGCTTGTTTTTTAGGTAGGCAAAAAAGGAGGCGTCTCGGAGGGAACGCCGCCGTGATCGACCACGACCAATTCATGTATATATAAAGAGATGCACCGTGCCATGCTAAAACCCATAAGTCCCGTTGTGCTCGTGCCTAGCATTCGCCGGCCGCCACCGCCACCGCCATGCAGCTGATCCTGTTCATCGCGGCGTGGCTGTTCCCCGGCGGCGGCGCCCAGTGCTTTGCAGCAGCGGAGATGGCCACGGCCTGCTCCTCTGAGCTCGACCGCGCGTCGTCGTCGCCGTCGTCCAGCGTCAATGCGGCCGGAGCCGGATCGGGCGCCTCCTCCCTCTCCTCCCCGTCCACGTCGTCGTCGAGCGAGGACGGCGGCCACGACTCCGGGTCCTTTAAGTCCCGGTCCCGGCAGGAGAGCCCCTCCACGACGCCGCTGTGCTTCGGCGCTGGCGGCGCCGGCGCCGGCGCTCCGAGGAGACTGCTGCGGGGCTCGCGCGCCAAACAGCAGCAGCAGCCGGTGGCTGCGGCGACCATGGCGCCCAAGGTCAAGGGAGACGTCGTCGGGAGGTACCTGCGCAAGATTTCGAGGAGGCTGAGGAAGGCCAGGAGCGGCGGTAAGGGGTCGCCGTCGCCCATGGCCGCCGCCGTTGATGACACGGCCCGCGAGAGGGCCGAGTCCGTGGCCCGCGCCATCTCGTACTGCAAGGACACGCTCCGGCGCAGCACGTCGCCGTTGCCGTCGCCGTCCCTGCCGCCGCCGCCTCCCTCGCCGAGCCTTGACGGCTGGCTCCACGACAGACAGGAGGAGATCATCGCGAGCGCCGCCGAGCTGCACTGCGACGACGACGAGTGCAGGGACCAGCGGCGGCGTCCTCCCCGAGCCGCCGGCTGGCCCCTCGGGATGCAGACGATGTCCAAGCGATTCAAGGAGTCGCGCGCGCCGTGCCCGGCCTCGCCAAGCCGGGACGGTTGTTCGATCGCCGCCGTCGCGCACGGCGATGAGGATGAGTCACCGCATCACGGCCATGGTAGGTCTCTCTGCTAGCCACCCGGCCGGCACCGTCTCCTGGTGCCTGGCACGCCATGCAATGCAACCCTGAGTTGCACGTACCGGCTGCCAACGTCTATTGTCTAATGCGTTGCCTCTCCATGCATTCGTGCAGGTTGCCGTGGCGAGTCGATGAGCAGCTTGGACGAGATGGAGTTTCTGAAAACATTCGACGGGGACGAGGAGATGATCAATCATCATTTCATCACTGTGGAGATCTGATCTCTCATGTGTTCAGGAATGAAGAAGCGGAGTCCGCTGTATATGAAAAGGAAGCGATTAGATATGAATTGAAAAAGAAAATTCATTTCAGCTTAAGTTGTTTTTTCCCCAACAATCTGACAAAGGCCTAAGGATTCTAGAGCTGCTCTAGTTTCAAAAATTCTTGGAGCTTGAGCTATGGGCTGTGACACACTGAGGATATTTTTAGTTAAGCAATGTTTATTAATTTTGATTAAACACATACTTTATTCTATCTGATTAACATCAAATCATGCTTGGATTTAGGGGGGAGGTATGCCGAACTAGCCCTTAATATAGTAACCATTTGGTGTCACTACGTTGTAAGTTATTAATTTATATTTTTTAATTAACAACAAAAGTTTTGAAGACAATTTCTCTAGTTATTATATATAAATTCATTTGTTGCAGAACGTTTATTCAAGCATTGCATATTCATTTCATGTGTCCAACTCAAGCTTTTTGCTCCTTAATAACATTTCATTCTAGGAATCAGTTTGACTCCACTGTTAGCCGAGTTTGGGGAAAGAGATCGAGCGCGATCGAAAGTGCCACACGATTAATAGTCTCGATCCCTACCTAACTGTTGGTTACACACTTGCCCTACCTCCGCACACGTGCAGGGGGTGGCGAAGGTGGCCAATCGTCAGAACCAAGCGAAGGTGCAAAGGAATCAAGAACAGTGATATTGTGGCTCTATTCCCCAAAAAACGTACCCGATTACACTGTTCACTGTAACACCCCGGGTGTTAAATTAATTAAAATAAATTATAATTTAATTAGGAAATGGTCAAAACCCTAGATGGAGGAAAAATCTAACCAGATATTTGTTGCATTCATGCCGTTGCATAGTTTTATTGGGTGAAAAAGAATTTTATGAAACCCAAATAGGGCGAATCGGTTTTATTCTATTTAAGAAATAAATAAGAGGTTTATGAAATTTTACAAAACTTTAAAAACTCAAAAATTTTATTTTCAAAACCTAGGGAAAATATTTTCAAAACTCTGCAAAACTTATTTGATTTTAAACCGGTTTTGAATTTGCATTTAAAAGGCTTTTGAAAAGTTTAGAAAATCAAAAGAGAAAAGAAAAAGAAAAAGGCCAACCTCCCCTCCCTTATTTCTGGCCCGAGAGCCCAGCTCCTGGCGCCCTCCCTTCTCTCCTCTCCCTGTGTAACACCCTGGTGTTAAGCATTAATTAAAATTCTAATCAAGTGGTTTAGTATGCATAATCATCTGGCATCATGACATAAAAGCATTTCATGTTTTAAGTATAATTGTGATGCTTTATATGTTTGACCAAAGTGTTGTATGTTTTTGAGTGTTGATTTCCATGTTTGTTATATATGTGGCTTGATTGAGATGTTTGGTGTTCTTTAAAAAGGGCAAGTGAGAAAACTTTGGTTTTTAAATCTCTCTTTTTGTCCCCTTTTTAATAAATCAAAAAGAAAGTCAAAATTTCAAAGTGGTTTCAAAAAGCAAAGTTGTTCTATTTTTGATAAGAAACAACTTTGATGTGTAAAGTTTTTCAAGTTTTCTTTTGAAATCAAAAGTAATTTTGAATCTAAGTTTGAATGCTTTTTAAATTCAAAATGTGATTTCAAAATCTAGGCAGATTTTGGTTGTGCTCCTTAAATGAAAGTTGTAGATCCTATTTTTTGGAACAACTTTCATGTTGGGAGTTTTTCCTGTTGTATAATGTTTTTGGGAGAAATAGGGGAAAGAAGATCTAGATGTTCTCTGGTGAGCAGTAACCGGGGGTGATAAGCTCTTACCCCTGTTCATGGCGGTGACCGGCCGAGCCAAATTCGTGACGCCAGCACGTTGGGCGTCGTCCTCTCTCGAATGCGCTCGTGCACGTCTCCGTGGCGAGGTGAAGCAGCTGCTGGCGCTCTCTTTTGCACCGTGGCATCTTCTCCCGTGCTTGCCGTTGTCGTTGCGCCACCACAGCACCGACGTGCTCCTCTCTGTCCCAATCTAGAGTTCACGGTGAACCAAACATCCTCATCCAAGTTTGGCCACAAATATAAGTTCCTTTCTTCCTTGCGCACCTCCGGAAACTCTCACTTCTAACTCTTCTGTCTCAGAGAGCTAGAGCTCGCAGTTCTTCTTCCCGCCGGGTGAAAAACTCCGACGAGCTCGATTCCACCGTGGCCCGCTCAACTGGGCCTCCCTCTGTGCTCTTTATCCTGTGTTTTTGTTTTATCTTGGCCCCAGAGAACTCATCGGCTCGATGGTTCCCTGTTTGATGCTCAGGACTCGCCGGAACAACGTCGTCTTCGCCGGAGTTCTCCGCCGCAGGCCACTGCTCCGTGGAACTCTCCCCTCCGTGCAACCTCTGCTTAAACCAGTTACACCAACAGCATCAGGGTGAGCTGCTAGACCTTCCTAGCCTTTCCGTTTGCTTGCTACCGGCCTAGGTTCGCCGGAGCAGGGCTAGCCGAGATCCGATCCGCCGCCGTGCGTGGCCAGGCTCAACCCGAGTGGTAGAGTGTAGGGTTGAGGGCTCAATCAACTGCGGCTGTCTTGCCGGTGTTGATGCTCGCGTCAGCCGAGTCTCTAATGGCCGGAGATGGCCGGCGTAAGATTCGCCGCCGCTCGGTGCGCCGTCATTCACGCCGGCCATGGTCGAGGACCTTCTTGTTGTAAAGATGAAAAGTTCCAGGGTGTTGGATGCAAAGCCTCAGGTTCAGGTGAATAGCGCCATGGACTGCGGGTTGTTTTAGTGTAAGCCGAAGGGCTTTTCTGCAAAGCTATCAGGGCACACCGTCTCGCTCGAGCCAGGTCCCGAGCGGGCATGTGGACACGTGCCCTCCGTCTCGAGCTATGCCTCGAGCAGGCGCCTCCTCCACTTCGCTCGAGCCAAGCCTCGGGCGAACGTGTTCACCGTCTCGCCCGAGCTAGGCCTCGGACGGTAGAGGGTTTTCCGTCTCGCCCGAGCCTCGAGCTAAGTCTCGAGCGGACACATGTGCAGCGTCTCGCCCGAGCTAGGCCTCGGACGGACGAGCGTTTTTCCGTCTCGCCCGAGCCGAGAGCCAGGCCTCGGACGGGCGTTTGGTGTTTATCGTCTCGGTCGAGATAGGCCTCGAGCGGACCCTCGGGCGCTGTCTCGCGGGAGCCAGGCCTCGAGCGGACGCACCCGCTCTCACCGCCGTGCGCTCGCGCCACGCTGGGCTGAGTTGGCTTGGGCCGAAAGCCCAGTTTGGGTTGGTTTTCGTTTTTCTTTTTCTATCTTTTTGATCAGTAATCAGTTTTGTTGTTTTTGCTATAATTAATCTATAGCTCTGTTAATTATGAAATTTGACATGATAGATGATAGCATGTCTGTGCTAATATAAAAATTATAAAACTTGTGTTTTGAGTACTTTTGCTATGGTCATTAAATCTGTACTTTAATTAATAAATGCAACTTTGGTGATTTATGTAATTTTCTGTGTTTCTCCAAAAATCATGAAATTTGACATGTGAGTTTATATCTCTGATGTACATCTTCATGTTTAATATCATCCCTGTTTGACCAAGTATGATTTGTGTATAAGTAAAAGGCTAATTAGAATGGTTTATAAAATAAATAGAAATAGTTGATCCCTGTAGATTCGTGTGACTTTTGGAATTGTTTGACAACCAATAGGAAACTAGCAAGATTTGCTCCCTGGTTATGGGTTTCCTTTATGTTAATGATCTTCTGTTGCTTGTTAGATACATCACCATGTTTACGGAAAATAATAAAACTTGATTAGTAATAATATGTATAATAGCTAAAGTTGGTTTTGTTGGTCTACAACTTTACCAAGAAGGAAAGTTGTACTCGACTTTTCTCATCTTGTGTTATCTTCTGTTTTGCTTTTGAATTGTCCTGCACCTTAGCATACATCACATAGCATCATACTAAGCATACATCATTTATCTACGTGTAGTATCCGAGAGTGTTGAAATCGTGTGGTTTAAGCTTTGGTGATCGCTCTCGTCGGACAAGCCTCAGAAGGAGATTCTTGTTGAACAAACTTCGTCGAGAAGACTTAACTTCTAGATGAAGGAACTAACCTTTGTGGATCATTCTTGGATCCTGTCTTCCCTGCAACGAAGGCAAGCCCCGGTGCATTTAACCCTTCCTTGTTTTTATAAAGGTTTTATTAAAATGTTTTTGAGTTAAACTACTGCATTAGGTTATAGGAGTTGTGTGATGGCCTACTTCTTGCACTTTTTATCTCCACCAAAAGATCCACCTGCTCTGTTTTAAAAACTGTTTGCAAAATGCTTAGTGATGCTATACAATAGATTTGCAATAAAAATGCCAATTTCAAAAGTGTGATCACTGAGATGAATCATATCAAGGAATGTGGTTATACTTCCCGTTCGATGACTGCTTGCCTAGCTAGCATGTGGTCATTGTCGAGAAGAGGTTGTCCTAGCGTACGGTGCCGTCATGTTGTAGTCCGGGACTCAACAGTTGACACCGACCGGGACAGGGTTGAAAAACTGACAGGACTGTTACGCTTGGGTGAGATATAACCAAGGTACGGTTCCTGGCGGAAAAATTAGGGACCATCCGTGTGGAAGCCTGCTGGCCAAGACTTGCAACTATTCACATACTACGGAAAGCTCTGGCTCCGAGGAATCCTTTATTGGGACCGACAACCGCGCACTGGGAGTGGAGAGATGGCGGAAGTAGCCTGTACCCACGTGGTCGTCGTACCTGGATAAGAGTGGTGTACTGTACTTCCGGGTGGCGTAGGACCGGGGCCCAATCTTGGAGGAATCGTGGTAGGCGGGTTGGCCTATGCAAGCTTGGGTGCTACATATGCCGTGTGAATAGGGATCCTCAGCTGAGTATTCTTTATCCGGATTAACGTTGCTCCTCGGTTATGGAGACTTGGTCCACTGACTGTCAACGGAGAGTGGTTCTCAACTAGGTATGTTTTGATATATAAAATGAATCTTGGACAATGAAGAATTGAGAAATGCTGGAATCTGTTTAAAAATAATAATAAAAGATTTTCAACATGCTTTTTCTGCAAAATTCTTGATCTTGTTCAAGCCTTACCTAAACCTTTCATTCCTGAGTCTTCTCTCTTTTTCTTTGGTCGGGTAAGTCTTGTTGAGTACCCCAGTACTCAGGGTTTGTTAATTCCCTGTTGCAGGTTTCTTTAATAGGTGATGTTGATCATGATCATGTCAGTGGGCTCAACATGATCTGGTTGTCCTTCTTCTCCAACTTAGGCACTCAGCCTAAGTGTGGTTCCGTAATACTTTTCTACTTCCGCAATACCAATTATGTTTATGTAAAAAGTAACTGGTTCATGGTTTTGTAAAGTCTATATCTCTTACTTCCGTACTCCGATGGTATTTTGTAACAAATGTTGTAATGTTGTAATTATTCCAACCTTCATGATGATGATCCTGTGGTTCGGGGATAATTCGGGGTTCTCTCGGGGACACCCGACAGATCTTTCCAGTGATGTGGTACATGTGCACAGTCATTAGGGCTCGGGAAGACGATGACGTGTGCAGGTGGGCCACATTAATGGGAGGTTCTGCCACAGAATGGTATCGGAGCAGGATTGTCATCAAGGAAAGACTGGTTGCAACATTACTTTCGAAAAACTTCAAAATGATTTCTTAATCTAAAAGTTTTTGGAAGCAACAAATAAAAAAATGATCCTTCCTTAAGTTTCTTGCTTTGCTGGAAGACTTCGTGAAGACTATACCAGTGACTCCAATGGAAGATGTTGAGAAGTTTCCAACTCTTCTACTGAAGGTTAATGGAGAATCACCTCCCTGTCAAACCAAGACAGAAGAGCTATTCAACACCTGTACAAGGTCCGTGAAGCTAAAGTGTAAAGTATAGCCCTATACCTAACTAACAGGTGGAGGTAGAGATCTCCTGTCAGTGAGAGGTCGTATAGGACGAGCATATATCATATCATGCATAATGATAAAATGTGCTTCTTCTCTAAATTCTAAAAGCAGCTATGATCCTCGATAGTTGATCGTCCCTGGATTCTGTTATCCTTGATACTTATGTTCCATAAGTTCCTAATCCTTGGGAATTTTTGGATATCTCTCGTACACTCTACCACATAAAGTCAGAATCAGGGTAAATCTTTGGTTCTTCCTAGATGAGTGTGCCATGCCTTGAATTGGCACATACCAATTGTTTGAGGTCGTGAAAACGACGAATGGTGGTTGAAAGTTATTAAAATTGTGTTCTTTGAAAGGACCCTGATCTGTGGACCGGATAAAAGCGTGGGAACCTGGAGTCACCTATGGATGGCCACCATAAGGCGTTACTGCCGGGAGCTCGCTAATATCCAGGTCTATAATCATGATTCTTTCTAGTCCACCGTTAAAGTGCTTTCATTTCTGGACGCCCGAAAGGGAGTTCAAAGCCACTTTCCTTGTAATTATAACCAACCCTTGCTTTGGTTATAATTTCTTTCTTTTTAAGATGAGAGATATAGAAGTTGTGCTCTATTGTGGTGCCATGATTGGTGACCACAGTGCCGCGTCGGAACCTAGGGAATCTCGTGTGTCCGGATCACACTAGTTTCCACTGGGTGCGCGCAGGTATCGAGGTCTACAGTTATGATCCATTATAGCTGCCACTAATGTATGCTCTCTCTGGATTCTTGGTAATCTTTCTTGCTCCACCCAGATATCTTCTACCCTGCTACTTGCAACCGTGTTCTAATTCCGGTTGTAATCCTGAATCCAACCCAGTTGCCTTGTGAACTCCTTGTGAGTAAACAAGTGTGACACTTTTCCTTTTCTTTTACTCAACCCCAGACCTTTAAGTGCTTCTTAAATCTCGGGACGAGATTTCTTTAAGGGGGAAGGAGCTGTAACACCCTGGTGTTAAGCATTAATTAAAATTCTAATCAAATGGTTTAGTATGCATAATCATCTGGCATCATGACATAAAAGCATTTCATGTTTTAAGTATAATTGTGATGCTTTATATGTTTGACCAAAGTGTTGTATGTTTTTGAGTGTTGATTTCCATGTTTGTTATATATGTGGCTTGATTGAGATGTTTGGTGTTCTTTAAAAAGGGCAAGTGAGAAAACTTTGGTTTTTAAATCTCTCTTTTTGTCCCCTTTTTAATAAATCAAAAAGAAAGTCAAAATTTCAAAGTGGTTTCAAAAAGCAAAGTTGTTCTATTTTTGATAAGAAACAACTTTGATGTGTAAAGTTTTTCAAGTTTTCTTTTGAAATCAAAAGTAATTTTGAATCTAAGTTTGAATGCTTTTTAAATTCAAAATGTGATTTCAAAATCTAGGCAGATTTTGGTTGTGCTCCTTAAATGAAAGTTGTAGATCCTAATTTTTGGAACAACTTTCATGTTGGGAGTTTTTCCTGTTGTATAATGTTTTTGGGAGAAATAGGGGAAAGAAGATCTAGATGTTCTCTGGTGAGCAGTAACCGGGGGTGATAAGCTCTTACCCCTGTTCATGGCGGTGACCGGCCGAGCCAAATTCGTGACGCCAGCACGTTGGGCGTCGTCCTCTCTCGAATGCGCTCGTGCACGTCTCCGTGGCGAGGTGAAGCAGCTGCTGGCGCTCTCTTTTGCACCGTGGCATCTTCTCCCGTGCTTGCCGTTGTCGTTGCGCCACCACAGCACCGACGTGCTCCTCTCTGTCCCAATCTAGAGTTCACGGTGAACCAAACATCCTCATCCAAGTTTGGCCACAAATATAAGTTCCTTTCTTCCTTGCGCACCTCCGGAAACTCTCACTTCTAACTCTTCTGTCTCAGAGAGCTAGAGCTCGCAGTTCTTCTTCCCGCCGGGTGAAAAACTCCGACGAGCTCGATTCCACCGTGGCCCGCTCAACTGGGCCTCCCTCTGTGCTCTTTATCCTGTGTTTTTGTTTTATCTTGGCCCCAGAGAACTCATCGGCTCGATGGTTCCCTGTTTGATGCTCAGGACTCGCCGGAACAACGTCGTCTTCGCCGGAGTTCTCCGCCGCAGGCCACTGCTCCGTGGAACTCTCCCCTCCGTGCAACCTCTGCTTAAACCAGTTACACCAACAGCATCAGGGTGAGCTGCTAGACCTTCCTAGCCTTTCCGTTTGCTTGCTACCGGCCTAGGTTCGCCGGAGCAGGGCTAGCCGAGATCCGATCCGCCGCCGTGCGTGGCCAGGCTCAACCCGAGTGGTAGAGTGTAGGGTTGAGGGCTCAATCAACTGCGGCTGTCTTGCCGGTGTTGATGCTCGCGTCAGCCGAGTCTCTAATGGCCGAAGATGGCCGGCGTAAGATTCGCCGCCGCTCGGTGCGCCGTCATTCACGCCGGCCATGGTCGAGGACCTTCTTGTTGTAAAGATGAAAAGCTCCAGGGTGTTGGATGCAAAGCCTCAGGTTCAGGTGAATAGCGCCATGGACTGCGGGTTGTTTTAGTGTAAGCCGAAGGGCTTTTCTGCAAAGCTATCAGGGCACACCGTCTCGCTCGAGCCAGGTCCCGAGCGGGCATGTGGACACGTGCCCTCCGTCTCGAGCTATGCCTCGAGCAGGCGCCTCCTCCACTTCGCTCGAGCCAAGCCTCGGGCGAACGTGTTCACCGTCTCGCCCGAGCTAGGCCTCGGACGGTAGAGGGTTTTCCGTCTCGCCCGAGCCTCGAGCTAAGTCTCGAGCGGACACATGTGCAGCGTCTCGCCCGAGCTAGGCCTCGGACGGACGAGCATTTTTCCGTCTCGCCCGAGCCGAGAGCCAGGCCTCGGACGGGCGTTTGGTGTTTATCGTCTCGGTCGAGATAGGCCTCGAGCGGACCCTCGGGCGCTGTCTCGCGGGAGCCAGGCCTCGAGCGGACGCACCCGCTCTCACCGCCGTGCGCTCGCGCCACGCTGGGCTGAGTTGGCTTGGGCCGAAAGCCCAGTTTGGGTTGGTTTTCGTTTTTCTTTTTCTATCTTTTTGATCAGTAATCAGTTTTGTTGTTTTTGCTATAATTAATCTATAGCTCTGTTAATTATGAAATTTGACATGATAGATGATAGCATGTCTGTGCTAATATAAAAATTATAAAACTTGTGTTTTGAGTACTTTTGCTATGGTCATTAAATCTGTACTTTAATTAATAAATGCAACTTTGGTGATTTATGTAATTTTCTGTGTTTCTCCAAAAATCATGAAATTTGACATGTGAGTTTATATCTCTGATGTACATCTTCATGTTTAATATCATCCCTGTTTGACCAAGTATGATTTGTGTATAAGTAAAAGGCTAATTAGAATGGTTTATAAAATAAATAGAAATAGTTGATCCCTGTAGATTCGTGTGACTTTTGGAATTGTTTGACAACCAATAGGAAACTAGCAAGATTTGCTCCCTGGTTATGGGTTTCCTTTATGTTAATGATCTTCTGTTGCTTGTTAGATACATCACCATGTTTATGGAAAATAATAAAACTTGATTAGTAATAATATGTATAATAGCTAAAGTTGGTTTTGTTGGTCTACAACTTTACCAAGAAGGAAAGTTGTACTCGACTTTTCTCATCTTGTGTTATCTTCTGTTTTGCTTTTGAATTGTCCTGCACCTTAGCATACATCACATAGCATCATACTAAGCATACATCATTTATCTACGTGTAGTATCCGAGAGTGTTGAAATCGTGTGGTTTAAGCTTTGGTGATCGCTCTCGTCGGACAAGCCTCAGAAGGAGATTCTTGTTGAACAAACTTCGTCGAGAAGACTTAACTTCTAGATGAAGGAACTAACCTTTGTGGATCATTCTTGGATCCTGTCTTCCCTGCAACGAAGGCAAGCCCCGGTGCATTTAACCCTTCCTTGTTTTTATAAAGGTTTTATTAAAATGTTTTTGAGTTAAACTACTGCATTAGGTTATAGGAGTTGTGTGATGGCCTACTTCTTGCACTTTTTATCTCCACCAAAAGATCCACCTGCTCTGTTTTAAAAACTGTTTGCAAAATGCTTAGTGATGCTATACAATAGATTTGCAATAAAAATGCCAATTTCAAAAGTGTGATCACTGAGATGAATCATATCAAGGAATGTGGTTATACTTCCCGTTCGATGACTGCTTGCCTAGCTAGCATGTGGTCATTGTCGAGAAGAGGTTGTCCTAGCGTACGGTGCCGTCATGTTGTAGTCCGGGACTCAACAGTTGACACCGACCGGGACAGGGTTGAAAAACTGACAGGACTGTTACGCTTGGGTGAGATATAACCAAGGTACGGTTCCTGGCGGAAAAATTAGGGACCATCCGTGTGGAAGCCTGCTGGCCAAGACTTGCAACTATTCACATACTACGGAAAGCTCTGGCTCCGAGGAATCCTTTATTGGGACCGACAACCGCGCACTGGGAGTGGAGAGATGGCGGAAGTAGCCTGTACCCACGTGGTCGTCGTACCTGGATAAGAGTGGTGTACTGTACTTCCGGGTGGCGTAGGACCGGGGCCCAATCTTGGAGGAATCGTGGTAGGCGGGTTGGCCTATGCAAGCTTGGGTGCTACATATGCCGTGTGAATAGGGATCCTCAGCTGAGTATTCTTTATCCGGATTAACGTTGCTCCTCGGTTATGGAGACTTGGTCCACTGACTGTCAACGGAGAGTGGTTCTCAACTAGGTATGTTTTGATATATAAAATGAATCTTGGACAATGAAGAATTGAGAAATGCTGGAATCTGTTTAAAAATAATAATAAAAGATTTTCAACATGCTTTTTCTGCAAAATTCTTGATCTTGTTCAAGCCTTACCTAAACCTTTCATTCCTGAGTCTTCTCTCTTTTTCTTTGGTCGGGTAAGTCTTGTTGAGTACCCCAGTACTCAGGGTTTGTTAATTCCCTGTTGCAGGTTTCTTTAATAGGTGATGTTGATCATGATCATGTCAGTGGGCTCAACATGATCTGGTTGTCCTTCTTCTCCAACTTAGGCACTCAGCCTAAGTGTGGTTCCGTAATACTTTTCTACTTCCGCAATACCAATTATGTTTATGTAAAAAGTAACTGGTTCATGGTTTTGTAAAGTCTATATCTCTTACTTCCGTACTCCGATGGTATTTTGTAACAAATGTTGTAATGTTGTAATTATTCCAACCTTCATGATGATGATCCTGTGGTTCGGGGATAATTCGGGGTTCTCTCGGGGACACCCGACAGATCTTTCCAGTGATGTGGTACATGTGCACAGTCATTAGGGCTCGGGAAGACGATGATGTGTGCAGGTGGGCCACATTAATGGGAGGTTCTGCCACACCCTGGGCCCGCTCCCATTCCCGGCGGCCCGCTCCCCCTTCTTCCCTCCCAGCCGGCCCGCACCCACCTCCATTCCCCCACCTGGGCCAACCCCGCTCCTGGCCCATTCGCCCTTCCCCACCGCGCGCGCCTGGACCAAGCCCAAACCCCTCCCAGCGCCGGCTCCCCCCTCCCCCCCCCCCGCTCGCACATCGCGCAGACGGCCCAGCAGCGCGCGCCATCTTTTCCCCCTCTTCTGGGCCAAGCCGGCAGCAACGGCCCAGCGCTCCTCGCGCCGGCCCGCGCCCCTTTCCCCCTTCCTGTCGCTGACAGTGCGGCCCCACGTGTCGGCGCTGCTCCTTTCCCCTTCGACCACTGACCGGCGGGACCCTGCCGTCGGACCTATCTTCCCCAACGCCCAGTCACTTCCACCGGCGCTCCCTCCTCGAATCTCCTCCCTTCACGGAAGCCCAATGCCAGATCACACCTTCCACCCCGTTTTCCTTGGAGTCAGATGCGGATGGCATCGCGCCGCCACCCCAACCTCTTCCCTTATAAGCACCGCGCCCAGCTCTTCCCTCCCCTTTCCCCGAAACCCACCGACACCGCCATCACCATTGTCGCGCCGCCGGGCTCACGAATTCTCCCGGGAGGAGCCGCCGCTGACCTTCCGCGACCACCAGCACACTCGTTGGGACGTGCCGCGTCCAGGAGGCCACCTCGTGGTGATCCCGGACCGAAGCCCGACTCCCTCGACCACACCAGCGCACATACACCTCCACTGCGCCCTCTCCATCCCCGACCGCCTCGGGACACCACCAACGCCAAAGAGCTTCGCCGCAGGGTAAGGAATCTCCTTCCGGTGTATTCAGTTTCTTTTGTCTCCGTGTGCTGTGCCCTGCCGGTGATTTTCCCACTCCTCCCATGGCGCCGCCGAGCCGCGACGCGCACGCCACCGCGGCCTCCCTCCACCGGTCGTCACCAAGCCCCTGGTGCTTCCCGTACCATCCTCTCCCCCTCTCTGCAGTCCGGCACGGAACACCGAGCTCACCCTGGCAAGGCCGAGAGGCCCCACGCGCACGACGTCGCCATCACTCCATTGCCGAGCCGCCGCAGAGCCACCACCGCGTCACCGTTCCTCGGTGTACTCCAACCGCCGAGAAACCCAAACAATTGACCGCGTTAACCTCCTCTCTCTCTTTCTCTCTTTCTCTCTTTCTCACGGCCTCCGGTAGCCCGAAACCCCACCCCGAGTCTCGCCAGCGAGCCTCGCGGCGTCGCCCATGGCGCGCCACCGCGCACAGCCACTGTCAGCAGCCGCGCCCTGATCCCTTCTCTCTCTAGTTCTAATCTGTGCCGTCCATTGCCAGATCGACGGCTGACAAGAGACCATACCCCTTCGCCGAAGTAGTTTTGCTAAAGAGCCCTTGAGCTTTACCAAAACAAACCCTCAGTCTAGACGTAATGTGCTCTGGGTCTGCGTATATTTCCATTTTAGACCCTTTGTTTTCATCTAATGAGGCGCGGTCCACCGGCTCACCGCACCCCACAGACCGAGTCCACCGCGCGGGTGCGCCTTCGCCCACAGCACAGTCGTGCACCCGACCAATCTGGAGCCGCCGCGTGGCGCTAACGCTGGTGCCTGCGCAACGCCCCTGGTCGATTTGCACAAACGCCCTCCAACTGTAGGGTAATGAACCCGCGCTCCGATTCCCTGTTCTCTGAGTCTGAGAACTCTTCCGATCTAGCCCCTGGACTTTTCGATAAATGAGGCCCGGTCCTGCTGCTGATTCTTTTCAGATTTTATTTATTTAAATTGCGAAAACGAGTTCACTCTATTTACAGTGTTGCCACTAAAATTTAAAAGCCCATATCTTTCTTGTTTTAACTCCGCTTTGGCCCATTCAACTTGCGTTAGATTCGTCTCGTCGAGCTCTACGCAGTAGATCTATTTACGTTCTGTTTTTATACTATCGATGTAATGTTTCTTATATTGCTTTGTTTGGGCCATGTGATGATGTTTGATCCAGCGAGTGCGAGCTACGTGGAACCTTCTGATCCAGCTTGTGCCTTCGTCGATTCGACCCAGCCCGAAGGCAAGTGTCCTTGAACATCTTGCTCCTGTATTTATTTTATTTTGAGTTAGAGTAGTTAGATCCAGTAGTTGCATGCAGTCTTAAATTGAATCCCATGATAAGGTTTACTAGAACTTGTTATATTTTTCTTGTCACCTGGTTGGGATGATATGGGTAGAAGTCATGCTTAGCCCTGATGTCTTGGGATGGGATGGTGGTTTAATAATAATCTTGATTAATGATCTATGGAACATGAACTGGTAATGAGTAGTATGGTGAGTAGGTAAATCCGGCAGGATGGACCGTGTGGTGGTTTTTGTGCCGTGGGACTCGGCAGCTGTATTTGGTTTTTGGTTCTGGGCTCGTGCTAGATTATCCTGCCTGGATCCCTAGGACCCGGTTCTTGGAGCATGTAACCCGGTTACACAGCACAGCCATGAGGTCTGGATGGGCTGGACCTGGCTAATTAATTAGTTTCCTCCAAGTTATGCTACACGGGGTTTGTTTAGTGGCTCAAGAGGGGTCCCTTGGGGTCGTTGACTTATGGACAGGGGAGAAACCTTAGAGTACGTGTAACACAGGCTTGGAGGGGCTTTGTAAAGGCCTTGTAGTGCGACCCCGCTGTGCACCTTGGTAGTGTTTAGCGTGATGGGGAACGCATGACTTATGGGTAACGATGTGCAACCTCTGCAGAGTATTAAAACTGATATATCAGCCGTGCTCACGGTCACGAGCGGGCTTGGACTTCTTCAAGATTAGCTGGTGGTTTTGTTCTAGTTCGTTAGAGAAGCCTTATGTGGTTATTAGTCTCATATGACATGGGTACAAAGGCTTCTTCTACGCGGGTTACTGCTTGGTACGGGAGTGATTCCCAGGCTCGGGCGCAGACCTGGTGTTATTACGGAAGGTAGCTTTCTATGTCGTGACGTATGGAACTAATACACATAGGACTCCTTGTAACGACCTAGTTCGGGTCATCTGATGGACTTTAGGTGTGGTTTGCCTGATGGACTTCAGGTGTGGGTTCGCTTGGTGTGACTCCAAGTGTGGTTGCTTGGTGGACTCCAAGTGTTGGTTGCTCGGTGTGACTCCGAGTGTGGTTTGCTCGGTGCGACTCCGAGTGTGGTTACTGTTACAGATGGAGACTGAGGTTATAACCTAGTAAATAGGTGCATAGGATTAATAGGAATAATAGGATGTGTTGCTTTAGGCGCTTGAGTCAAACAGAGTCAGCCTACCTTTGTTAATAGCCTCATAAGCATATATTTCCTACACTTGCAGAGTACATTTCGATGTACTCACCCTTCCTCTTTGAACCCCCTGCTACCCCACCCAGACGTTGCAGTTTCCGACGAGGAGCAGGAGTACCCGGAAGACGGTGGATACGACCCCGACAACTTGTACCCAGAACACGGTGGTCACGACCCAGACGACCTGTACTAGGATGGCGCAGCCCCCGGTCGACCTTCCTGTGGAGATGGCCCGAGTCTACATTAGAGTTAGACTGAGAGTCTGTACTTTTCTTTTAGACCCGAGGGTCATTTTTGTAATAATGTTCGATATATTAATAAAGCATTGTTTTGATATTTACTATGATGTGGATATATGTATGAAAATTGATCCTGACATACATATATTGTGCTCCAATTTTGTTCTTAAAATTGGGGTGTCACATTCACCCCCCGGTATTTATAGGGGATACCAAGGGGCACCAACCAGATTACAAAAGGGTACAAGAAAGATTCTTCTGCGCTGTACTACGGAAGGGCAGAATTGTACAAACACAACTGGAGTCGAAAACCTAGCTAGCTTTCCTCCTGCCCGCCGCCACTGGGCCTTGCTCGCCTTCGCGGAAAACACTGGGTCTGGCCCTCGGCTCTGCCGGTGGCGAGGTCGGACCCCTGCCGTGTTCATGATGCTCGGGGGTTGCCTCCTGTGTTCTTTGCGCGCCATTGCCTGCAAGACATGCAACGAACCCCGAGGGTCGAACTCGTGTGCGAAGGTTAGTAACCTGCCCGAAGGGTCCAAGAAACGGAGATAAAAGAGTTGAGAGGGTTCGAGGGCGAGAGCGGGTCACGCGAAGGTCGTTCCTCGAGCCAGCCTGAGCGGCGCCACTGCCGAGGGTACCTTCCCCCAATAGTAGCCCCTCGTTGCCTTGGTCCTAAAGAACAGTGTTTGGGTCCAAGCAGCGTTTTTTCTTGATGTAGCGAGACCCTTGGCAGCGACGCCCGCGGCTGGCTTGGGCCGGGCCGTTAGGTTTTTGTTTGTACTGTTGAGGTCCGCCTCGTTGTTTGCACCGTGGATTTCGGTTGTCGTGCCGGCTTTGTTGGGCGGGGTGACTCGTCCCCCGACCTATAAATAGAAGGGGTTGGTGGGGGCTTTGAAATTGTGCCATCCTTTGCTATAGCCATCCTGCTGCTGCGCAATTCTCTTTGCAAAGGTTGCTTTTGTCTCATTTCGAAGGTCTTGTTTGCCGAGTTCTGTGAGGGTTCTAGTTTGAGAGATGGCTAGGTTGAAGCAAACCGCTCGTGTTGCTTCCCCTTCCGCTGCGGATGAAGGAGTGACTTTCGAGTTTGGTCTCAGCCGAGTTTGTGCCTCGGAGTTGACATCTTATGTCAAGCGGGGCTGGATCGAGGATGGGAAAGCGAGGACCAGCGCTGGGGAGACTGTGCCGAAGCCTGATGCTGACGAAGTTGTTGTGTTTGAGGAGTTCTTCGCGGCTGGTCTGCGATTTCCAGTTGACTCGTTTGTGACTTCGGTTCTTCAAAGGTTTAATCTAAAGTTTCATCAACTTACCCCATCATGCTTTACGAAGCTTTCAGTTTAAGTTTGGGCTTGCCGCTCACAAGGCGTTGTCCCTCATGTCGAGGGTTTTGTTCGGACTCACCGCATGCATATGCAGCCTCGCAAGATCTCAGATCGCGAGGGTAACGCCAGTCTGGGTCAGTTCGCGGTGTACACCTTTTGTCATCGCGCTGGATCGGAGTTGCTGGTGCAGGCGCAAAAGAATAAATGGACCAGTGGTTGGCATGAGTTCTGGTTCTACTACAAACTTGGCGGTAACGCCGAGCTTTGCGGCGAGCTTCCGCTCCTCGGTGATGTGGGCGCCGAAGCCAAGATGAGCGCCGAAGCGCATTCCGCTGTTGACTGCTTGAGGGTTGTAGCGCGGTCTCAATGCGCCCACGACTTGGTCGAAGAATATTGCTGTGCCCAGGTGTGGCCCCTCCTCCGAAGGCAAAAATGGTTTGCAGTTGAGGAAGACCCGAAGTATGAGGGTAGGGGTTTGAAGAAACCGAAGCTTGAGTTGAACATAGTTTGGGAAAAAGTCCTTAAGAAGTTTCCGAAACGCGAAGATGGCATTGAGGCTGTTTATAGGCGGGTTCAGCAGAGGGCTGAAGATCTCGTTGGAAAATTATCTACGTTGGAGGTTAAGGCTATCCACAGCTCGGTGGGTAGCGGAGGTTGGGTCAACAGGATGTTCGACATTCTTGGGATCCAATATGCTGACTGGCCTGCTCCTTCGAGCGAGGATGCGTCGAAGAAGAGAAACCGCGCTGCCGTCGAGGGGAAGGGGCTTGCCTCGCGGCCGAAAAGGGGTCGTGGTCGAGGCCGCGGTGGTGCCGGTAGCCGGGTGAAAAAGCTTGCGACGAAGGTCGCTGTGGGTTCGGGTGCTGCCGGCACTTCATCCTCTTCGGCCGTTGTTTCGTTCCCGAGCGGCCGAGGTCTTGCGAAGGTCGGAGGACGGGTGCCCCGCGTTGGCGGGATTGGTGCGTTGATTCAAGTTTCGGATGATGAAGAAGAAGTTTCCGACAGTGAAGAGAAGGGGGAGGACAGGGAGGCAGAAAAGGAAGGTGACACTGAAGATGGCTCGTCTGATGATGATAGCGACTCTTCCAGTGGCGAAGGTGATTCGGATGAAGAGGTTTCCATCGGCGATGACCGTGGGAAGACAGTTGTTTCACCTAGTGCTGGCGCTGCGGCTACTCGAAGTATTGATGATGTCATTCGGGACTTTGAGCCAGAGAGTCCTCCACGAGGGTCATTTCCCGAGTTTGCGGGCTCGCACATATGGGTTGATGGCTTCGAGTTTACTGGTGATCTTGAATCCGAACGGACCCCCGGGAAGAGGCCGTATGGCGAGGCTAGCCGATCAAGCCTTCCTTATTTCGCCAAGAAGATTGGAGTCTCTGATCCGGCGACAGAGCTTTTCACGAGTCCGGACCTTCGAGAGTGTCACTTACAGTGTGCTCCGGAGGAAAGGCGTTTTCTTGGTCGGGTGTTTAACCGTATCTGTGTGCCGGAGGCGGAGCTTCGACTGGCGAACGAGCCCTTGGACAACCTTCACGATGACATCGATGTCAAAGTGGCTGAGTTGATGCTGCTTAACCGCTCGGCGCGCCGGAGGGCGAGTTATAATCTTCACCATTTGAATGATCGGTTGATTGAAGTTGAAAAAGATAATAAAGACCTTCGCCAAAGTTTGGAGAATAAGGAAATTGAGCTTAAGGCTGCCTTGGAAAAGGTTAGAAAGTCTCGAGAGGAGGCCCAGGAGGCTGCAAATAGTAACGCTGAGCTCCTGGCGGCTTGTCGTCAAAAAGACAAAGATTTGTTATCAGCGAACAATCGCATAAATGAACCGTCCTCGGAGGTGGCTTCGCAGTCCGAGGCGTGGCGGGAAAGTATGGGGAAAATAAAGAATAAAGTTGACGCCTGCCTGACCGAAGCTGGCGGTTCTGCTGGGGAGCCGTTGCCTGCTGCTGAGGCTGAGGCGTTCGAGGGTTGGCTTGTAGATGAGCTTGATGTTTTCAGCTCGCTAGTTGAGAACGCGGCTGACTTTGGCTGTTACGCCGGAGCGTTGGCCATGGCCGCCACTCTTCGCCAGGCCGATTGCGAGCATCTTCGGAAAATTAGGAAACCGAACCACCTTTTTCCAACGGTCGACGAGGTGCGGAAAATGAAGATTGATGATGCGGAGGTTCGGAACTGCGCGATGCGCTTGCTCCGGAGATTTTGGATTAACGG
This sequence comes from Coix lacryma-jobi var. lacryma-jobi, assembly GCA_009763385.1. Classification (NCBI taxonomy): domain Eukaryota; kingdom Viridiplantae; phylum Streptophyta; class Magnoliopsida; order Poales; family Poaceae; genus Coix; species Coix lacryma-jobi. Next base: position 18,574 of record VDCT01001053.1, on the reverse strand, counting down.
AGGTGGATGCGCTTTCGCCTTCGAAGAGGCAGCGGAAGCTACCTGTCAGGTACCAACTTGTATGAGATGTTCGTTTTGTGTTACTATTTCGTGGACGATTATGTTGGTGTTTATTTTGGTGGTCTACTTTTGCAGGCTCGGAAAGATGCACTGCCTTCGCCGACCGCGACTGAGGACGTTCCCGGATGCTCCAAGTCTGCTCCTGCGCCCAGCTCTACGGAGGTTCCACCCGCGTTGGAGGTACCCTCGGCCGAGGACGCTCCAATCACTAGAGAAGCTAATGTTGAAGAGGCGGCGACGGAGGAGGCACCTGCTGAGGGCTTGGATGTTGCCGCTGGCGAAGGTTTGGAGGCTGCGGCTGGCGAAGCTGGGGCGGATGAGCAGAGGGAAACCGAGCAGGTGTGAAAACTTAGGCTTGCTCGGACGAGGAGGTTGTTTTGTAATATGTGTGGTAGTTGGAACGACTTGATGACACTGAGATACTTTTTAATTCTGTGAAAATGCAGGTTCCTGATGGAACCGTGCTAGAAGTGTTCGATGTGACGCCGTTGACGCTAAATTATCAAGATATTTTTATAACTGGTGAGTCGTGGGCTCGGGCTAGGCATAAACACACTTCGCTGTCCTTTGAACGATTTTGGTGGTCGAAGGTGCGGAGGTATGATTTGAAAAACAGCAGATCGAGTCGTTTTTGGCGCGAGGCTGATTATACTGATCGACAGGCCACACGATATTTGTTTGGTTCATCTTCGTCCTCGCAAGCTGTTGTTGATGATGATATTGATGAGAAGACAGTTCTGGATTATTTGTTTGGGCGAAGCACACTAGATTTAGATTCGGATGGATCGCTTGTGGTTCCGAAAGAGGAAACTTCGGAAGTTAGCGAAGTAAATCGTAGATATATGTATAGGGCGAGGGTTTTGTCCGGGGAGCTGCCAATTGTTCCTGCAGCTCCTTTGTTGTGGGGACCCGTAGTTTCGGTGGATATAGGATTTGAGGGGGTGTCGAAGGTTTGGATGATTTGATGTTGATTGAGGGTAATGATGGTTCCTTGTAATTTTATTCTTTTTATTGATTGTATATCATACTGTCGTCAGAAGCGAACAACTTGTGATGTTGCTCTGTGGAGGTGCTATTCATTTTTTGCAATTTGATTGAAATAATACTTGACTCTCGAGGCTCGCTTTTCGTTTAAGAGAGGTGTTTTTTGAAAACAACGACGTCCCCCTTTTCTTTTAGCGAGGCTCGCTTAACATTTTTGAAAGCTGATTAGGAAAACAGCGACGCCCCCTTTTTCTTTTAGCGAGGCTCGCTTAACGTTTTTGAAAGCTGATTGGAAAACAGCGACGCCCCCCTTTTCTTTTAGCGAGGCTCGCTTAACGTTTTTGAAAGCTGATTAAGAAAACAGCGACGCCCCCCTTTTCTTTTAGCGAGGCTCGCTTAACGTTTTTGAGACCTGATTAGGAAAGCAACGACGCCCCCTTTTCTTTTAGCGAGGCTCGCTTAACATTTTTGAAAGCTGATTAGGAAAACAGCGACGCCCCCCTTTTCTTTTAGCGAGGCTCGTTTAACGTTTTTGAAAGCTGATTAGGAAAACAGCGACGCCCCCCTTTTCTTTTAGCGAGGCTCGCTTAACGCTTTTGGTTTTGTGGGGGTACTCGACTTTTTTGGACTTTGCGCCTCCCCTTGTCTTAGGTGGAGGTGAAGGTTGCTTTGCGAGCCCCTAGCGTTCTTTGCGAGGGTGCTCGACTTTTTTGGACTTCGCGCATCCCCTTGTCTTAGGTGGAGGTGAAGTTTGCTTTGCGAGCCTCTAGTGTTTTTTGCGAGGGTGCTCGACTTTTTTGGACTTCGCGCCTCCCCTTGTCTTAGGTGGAGGTGAAGTTTGCTTTGCGAGCCCCTAGTGTTTTTTGCGAGGGTGCTCGACTTTTTTGGACTTCGCGCCTCCCCTTGTCTTAGGTGGAGGTGAAGTTTGCTTTGCGAGCCCCTGACGTTTTTTGCGAGGGTGCTCGACTTTTTTGGACTTCGCGCCTCCCCTTGTCTTAGGTGGAGGTGAAGTTTGCTTTGCGAGCCCCTGGCGTTTTTTGCGAGGGTGCTCGACTTTTTTGGACTTCGCGCCTCCCCTTGTCTTAGGTGGAGGTGAAGTTTGCTTTTCCCAAGTTTGCTTCGAAAAAATTGTGCTTCGAAGCAATCTTTGGTGTTTTTCATCGATTATAAGCGCTCTTGGATAAGGGCTGCTTTTATCGATGCTTAAAGAAAAACTGAAAAAAGGACTTTGGAGTTTTGTTTTTTATGGGGTTGATGTCTTTATTAAGGACTTGGAAACTGCCTCGTTAAAAAACCTTACGCCCCTTCGTAAGGAAAAAGAGTGCAGTGCCTTTGTTTTGGTTACAAGTATGATGCTGAGAAGAAGAGTTGACTGAAGGCATATTACAAGTTGCGAGAGCTTGCTAAGGCTCCGCTATGGGTAGTATTTGTGAAGGTCGTCGACATTCCAGGTGTGAGGTAGGATGTTTCCCTCGCTGTCAGAGAGGTGAAAAGAGCCGGGACGATTGCATTCTGCTATTAAGTATGGACCCGTCCACTTTGGCTGAAACTTTCCCGCCATGTTGGCATTTTGCTTCCGAATGAGAACGAGGTCACCCTTCTTTAGTTCTTTGATTCTCACCTTTTTGTCTCTCCATTTTTTTGTTTCTTCCTGATACTTGCGAAGGTTGTGCACTGCGTTGCATTTTGTTTCTTCAAGTAGATCTTTGTCTAGCAGTTGGTTTTGTTCATCTGTTTCAAGGGTTGTTCTGATTGATCCGTGCTTCAACTCTTCTGGTAGCATAGCTTCTTCCCCAAACAGGAGCCTGAAAGGGGTGAATTTTGTGGCTCTGCATTCCGAGGTGTTATGGGACCAGGTGACTGAGGTTAGTTCTTCTGCCCACTTTCCTTTGGGTCTGCCTTGCAATTTTTTGGATATGGCTTGGAAAATTGTTGCATTGGCTCTTTCAACTAAACCGTTGGATTGAGGGTGGCAGAATGAGGCGAAGCACAAAACTGTTCCGATTTGTGCGCAGAATTCTTTGAAAACCTCGCTGTCAAACTGAGTGCCATTGTCGACAGTTAGGTGTTTGGGGACCCCGAACCGACACACTAATTGCTGTCAGAAAAACTTCTTCACGACCAGGGAGGTGATGGAAGCCAACGGTCTAGTTTCAATCCACTTTGTGAAGTATTCCACAGCTACCACTGCGTAGCGGAGGTTTCCTGGAGCTGTAGGTAGTTGACCAACAAGATCCATTGCCCATCTTTGCAAAGGCCAAGTTGGACAAATCAGAGTTGTTGGAGCCCCTGGGGCGTTTCGTGTTTTTGCCGTTAGTTGACAACCTTCGCAGCGTTTGACGATGCCTTCTGCATCTTTTAATGCCGTTGGCCAGTAGAAACCTTGTCGAAAAGCTTTGCCAACTAGCGCCCTCGGGCCGTTGTGTGAACCGCAGATACCTTCATGAATAAGCTTGAGAATGTCATTTCCTTCAATCTGTGACACGCATTTGAGCCATGGCGAGGTTACCGAAGCTTTGAACAGAATGTTGTCCACAATTTTGTACCCTCGAACTCTTTGTTTAAGTCTGTTTTCTTCCTCTTTGGTCTCGGGTTCATGCAGCCCGTTGATATAGGCCATGATGGGTGCTCTCCAATCTTCGCTCTGAATTGCATTGATCAGCTTTGCTGTTTTCTCGAAAACTTCGATGGTTGATTGTGTCGCAACTTCATAGAAGACGTCTGGGGGCAGCTAAAGTTGTTGAGCTGCCGCTTTAGCCAGATTGTTTGCCTCGCTGTTATCTGACCTCGGTATTGCTTTCACTGTTATGCCGAGGAAGAAAGATTCTAACCTTCAAACATACGGTAGGTAATTTTGTAGCTCTGGATCTTTTGCTTTATAATTTTTCTCGATGTGCCCCGCGATGACTTGAGAGTCTGTGCTAATGACTGCCCTTCGGACTGACAATGATCGAAGCCTTGAGAGTGCTAGTATCACGGCTTCGTATTCTGCCGAGTTGTTTATGCATTTAAAGTCGAGTCTTTTTGTGTACCTTAGCTTCGACCCAGATGGCGAGACTAGGATCGCCGAGGCTCCTGCTCCGGCTGCTCCCCAAGCTCCATCAACATACGCTGTCCAAAACGGGTCTAGTTGGGCTCCGTCTCTGCGAGGCTCTGGGGTCCATTCAACTATGAAATCTGCTAGTGCCTGCGATTTGATCGCTGTTCTTCCCACGAAGGTTATAGCGTAGCTGTTCAATTCAACTGACCATTTTGCTACTCTGCCGACTGCCTCGTTGTTCTTGAAAATGTTCTCGAGGGGGTATGATGAAGGCACTTGGATTTCATGTGTCTGGAAGTAGTGTTTTAGCTTTCTCGAAGCCATTACCACGGCATATGCTATCTTCTCTAGCTCTGAGTAGTTCCGTTTTGGACCTTCGAGTGTTTCAGACACGTAGTAGACCGGGGCTTGCTTAATTTTGTTGTTTTCATGCAACTCTTTGATTAACACTGCGCTGGTCGCATGGGGCGAGGTTGCGACATACAGTAGTAGAAGATCACCTTTGCTTGGACTGGTTAAAATGGTCAGGTTGGTGAGGTAGTTTTTCAAATCCTCGAAAGCTTTCTGTTGCTGAGGTCCCCAATTGAATGGGGCTATGCTTCTCAGAGTTTCGAAAAAAGGTAACCCTCGCTCGGCTGATCTGGAGATGAATCTGCTGAGTGCTGCTAGACGACCTGTCAAACGCTGAGCTACTTTTTTGGTTGTCGGGGGTTCCATATTGATGATGGCATCAATTTTTTTGGGGTTGGCTTCAATTCCCCTTACTGAGACGATGCAACCTAGCAGTTTTCCTTCGTTTACCCCGAAAATATATTTTTCGGGGTTTAATTTGAGTCCGGCGGACCGAAGGCTTTTGAACACTCTTTCTAAGTCTGTTATGTGATTCTCTTTTAGCTCGCTTTGTACAATCAAGTCATCGACGTAGGCAGAAATGTCGTGTTCATCTTTGAAGACTTTAGATGTCATGCGAGCGAAGGTTGATCCTGCATTTCTGAGGCCTTCTGGCATTCTTCGAAAGCAAAAAGTGCCCGAAGGTGTAATGAAGCTTGTTTTTTCCTCATCTTCCTCATTCATCCAAATCTGGTGGTACCCTGAGAAGCAGTCCAGGAGAGAGAGCATTTGGCAACCAGCTGCTCTGTTGACCAAGGTGCTTATGTTAGGCAGAGGAAAGTCATCCTTCGGACAGGCTTTGTTCAGGCATGTGAAATCAACACACATTCTCCATTTCTTGTTCTTTTTCTGAACTAGTACCACGTTTGAGAGCCATGTTGGATATTTGACTGGACGGATGATGCCTGCGTCTAGAAGTCTTTTTACCTCTGCCTTCGCTGCCTCTTTCATCTCTTCTGACATTTTGCGAAGCTTCTGCTTAACTGGGCGATAACCTGGTTTGATGTTTAGGCTGTGCTCGATCAAAGTTCTGTTTACTCCCTTGAGATCCTCCGCAGACCAAGCGAAGGTATCGGAGCTTTCCTTGAGGAAACGAATAAGGTTGTCTTCTGACTGGGGGTCTAGGTTGGCTGAGATGAACACTTTCCTTTCTGAATTGCCCTCGAAGAGTTGGACTTGTTTAGTCTCTTCTTTGGGTGATGCTTTTACTCTGTCGATGCATTCTTCACTCTTGTCGCTAAGGTTTGTGGCTCGAGGCTTTGACAAATTGTGGACATTGCGTTGCCCCGGTGCTACTGTTCCTTCGGCTGCTCTTGCAATATCTTGATCTCCGTATACTGCAACGACCCCCTTCGGAGCAGGAAGCTTCATGCAAAGGTATGCAGGGTGGATTACAACGTTGAATGCGTTGGTGACGCCTCGGCCGAAAATTGCATTGTAAGGATAGAACATGTCAACCACGTCGAAGGTTATGTGCTCAGTTCTGCAGTTCAGCTGATCTCCGAAGGTAACGGGTAGAGATATTTTCCAATGGCTCTTACTTGTTGCCCGCCGAAACCGTATAGTGGGTTATCGGAGGGTTGCAAGAGGTTTCTGTCAAGCTTCATGCTGTCGAAGGTTGTGGCGAACAGGATGTCAGCGGAGCTTCCTGTATCAACGAAAATTTTGGTGACTGTCCACCCTGCTAAGTTAGTCTCGATCACCATTGCATCAGTGTGAGGGTAATCCCTTAACTTCATGTCACTGGAATCGAAGGTTATCGGGATGTGAGACCATCGGCCGAATTTGTGCGGTCCTTCGACGGCTACGTGATGTACTCTTCGAGCATGTTATTTCTTTTGCCTCTTGTTGCCATGATCTTCGTTGGAGCCTCCGGTGATAGCTAGTATCACGCCGAAGGTTGATGTTGGGTTGTTGATGGTTGTCTGGGATTGGGCTTCGGATTTGACAGGTTGGGGGGCTGGCAGGGCCGGTATTGGTGGTGGTGGTGGTAGAGTGTTGCTCACTTGTTGGTTGGTTTGGGCTTGAGGGGTTGTTGGGAATGTGACAGTGTATGGCACATTTTGGCGTTGAGGAAAAGAGGTTGGTTGAAATGAGGTGTGGTTGTAATGTGGGTGTTGAGAGTAGAAAGGTTGGTGCGAGGGTAAGCCATAGTTTATAGAGGTGTAGTGGTAGGGAGGTTGGGTTGGGTTGAAGTTTGGCTTTCTGGTGTGATTGATGGTTCTGTTTTCTGTTGAAGAGGCTCTTTTGGACTCCTTGTACTCTTTCCCTCTGGCGAAGCACTCGCATTGCTTTGTTGTGTGCCCCTTTCCTAGGCCACAGAAATGACAGTACATTTTGGTCGGGTCCCTCTGTTGGTTTCTTTGGTCAGGCGGGGGTGGAAATCCATGTGGGTTTTGGTTGCCCGAAGGCCTGAGTGCTTTTTCTCTGGTCTTCGATTGGATTTGCCTTGTTGATCGCTCCAACGTTGCTCTGATCTTGGCGAGGGTTGTTTTCTCTCGCTTGGGGCCTCGGCTGTGGTTTCTGCTGCGACCTTCGAGCATCGGACTTTGCCCGGAAATCCATGTCCGCTCTACAGTACCTTTCCATTGTATCATGAAGCTCTTCGATTGTGTTTGCTGGTTTTCTGGCGAACTTTGAGGAACTTGGGCCTGGGCGTAAGCCGCTGACTGCAGCGAGGTTCACGACCTCGTCGGATATTCCCGGAGTTCTTGCTCTAATCTGGATGAACCTTCGCCAGTAGTCTTGTAACGGTTCGTGCTCTTCTTGTTTGCAGTTGAACAGCTCGATGGGGTTTGATGGGGCTGCTGTGATGCCCTTGAAGTTTGTGTAGAGTCTGTCTCTGAGGTTGGCCCAGGAATCCACCGTTCCGGGGCGAAGGTTGTTGTACCAAGTCTGCGCGATGTCACGAAGGATGATTACGAAAGACTTCGCCATTGTTGACTCATCCCCTCCTGCTGCGGCGACTGCCGCCTCGTAGCTCATTATGAATTGGCGAGGGTCAGTGAGTCCATCGTAACGGGGGAGATTTTGTGGATTGTAGCATGGTGGCCAGGGTTGGGTTTGCAGTATTTGGGAGAGTGGTGATCTTGGGTCGTAGGGCATCTGGTGTTGTTGGGCCCTTCGTTGTATACGAAGGTTTGACTCTCGCTCTTCTGGGTAGAGCTGGCGAAAATTTGGTGGTGTGGGGGTGGTGGTGGTGGCTGATGAGCATTGCCCTGTCCCTACCCAACATTCTCCTCTCGAAGCGGCGACATTTGCCTGTCATTCCAGTCCTCGGCTTCGGCCTCAGCTGCTGCGAGGGACTCCTCCATTCGGCGAAGCTGCTCTCTTGCTTCATCCGCCTTTTGCGTGATAAGGCGCAGCCGGTTGTGCCTTTCAAGCTGGTCCAGGCGCTTCTTCTTTTCCTGTAACTCAGCTTGAAGTCTTTCTAAAGCCTCGAGGCCCAACTCCTCCTCATCTCCTTCCCCATCTCCTCCGGAGGTATGCGGGTGTGGCTGTGATACCGGCCGAGTGTGAGGGCCCGGGACCTCCGTCCCTAGAGCAACTTCTTCTGTTTCCGAGGGTACTACATTCTCTTCCACAGGCTGGATTATCGTCGTGGCCTCTCTGGTCATGCGAGGGTCTCTGGTAGTGGGCGCTCTCCTGTTTCCTACCATTTCGAACTCCGGTCCCCACGGTCGGCGCCAAATTGTTGGTTACACACTTGCCCTACCTCCGCACACGTGCAGGGGGTGGCGAAGGTGGCCAATCGTCAGAACCAAGCGAAGGTGCAAAGGAATCAAGAACAGTGATATTGTGGCTCTATTCCCCAAAAAACGTACCCGATTACACTGTTCACCGCCCGGTATTTATAGGGGATACCAAGGGGCACCAACCAGATTACAAAAGGGTACAAGAAAGATTCTTCTGCGCTGTACTACGGAAGGGCAGAATTGTACAAACACAACTGGAGTCGAAACCCTAGCCAGCTTTCCTCCTGCCTGCCGCCACTGGGCCTTGCTCGCCTTCGCGGAAAACACTGGGTCTGACCCTCGGCTCTGCCGGTGGCGAGGTCGGACCCCCGCCGTGTTCATGATGCTCGAGGGTTGCCTCCTGTGTTCTTTGCGCGCCATTGCCTGCAAGACATGCAACGAACCCCGAGGGTCGAACTCGTGTGCGAAGGTTAGTAACCTGCCTGAAGGGTCCAAGAAACGGAGATAAAAGAGTTGAGAGGGTTCGAGGGCGAGAGCGGGTCACGCGAAGGTCGTTCCTCGAGCCAGCCTGAGCGGCGCCACTGCCGAGGGTCCCTTCCCCCAACACTAACCTTGTATTCGAAGAGCAACTCTGGCAGAAGCCCTCAAATCAGGATTTTGAATTTTGCTTTGAAGGCTCCCCTCATTTTTTTAAGGCTTGATTTTTTTTGCCTCTGTTGTATTTGGACATTGGTACTCGGGACCCACTCATCATTCTCAATGCTACACCTAATCGAGCTATCTCACGCAACGAGGACCATCTCGCTCGTTTGAGCAGAGGTGGATCTCACTAACTAGAGGAACCGTGCCGCAAGGGACGAGATCCAGTGGGGAAGGCACCGAAGGAGGCATGCCATGGAGGAGCCACACAGGCACGAGAGGGGGGTGGAGAGAGATTTGTCTGGGAGGGCAGGATCTCACTGACCAGAGGAACCACACAACATGGAGGGAGGAGGAGCGGTGTAGGGGATCCGCACCGAAGTGGGAGGAGAGCCGAGCCGTGGGAGGTCGTTGAGGGAAGCCGTGCAATAGGGATGTAGATCCGCCTAGGGAAGTAGCACCACCGTGCGAGGGGAACCACGCTGGTGGATGGAAGGGCCTTGTGGACGGTGGAGCAGGTGGCACAACACCCGGGGGTGGGCGCGATTTTTCCTGTGCACACAACGAAAACGCCTACAACAGAAATTTGAGGGCCCAAAGCATACCCCTAGGATCAGGGCTAAGGGAGAGATTCGAGGGGGGCCTCAAGTTTGAGGACTATAATAAAGGCCCTGCTAGAGCTCTTTTTGTTTGGCTCTGGCCCTCAAATTTGCTCGGTATGGAGCTGCCTTTTATGGAATGTTATATCATCAACGACCCTAAATGGGTCCTACTCCCTCTGTCCACGAAAGAATCAAATCCTAGAATCCGTGTCAGTCAAACTTTTTAAATTTTGACTGACTTTATACAAAAGAGTAATAACATCTATGGTATAAAATAGACACATCATAAAAATATACTCTATGGTATATCTAATGATACGAATTTGAGATCATCAATCTTGATAGTTTTTTTCTAGAAATTCGGTCAAAGTTTAAAAAGTTTGACTTAGGACACCTCTACAAATCTATTTATTCGTGGACGGAGGGAGTACAACACAATCAACAATAAAAGAAAACAAATTGCACTTCATCATCCTCTATCGGTTCTTCGCTCTATTCATGTGGTCACAACATAGTAGATGATGAGTGGGCCCTTAATGTCTCATTCAGTGAGACTTGTAGTCTCAACTTGATTTGATGGCACAACATAGTAGATGATGAGTTGGCCCTTAATGTCTCATTTAGTGAGACTTGTAGTCTCAACTTGATTTGATGTTGAATCTTTCCTTAGCGCAACGGTTAGAGCCTAAGAGCCAAAAAGTGTTTGCCTCCTTTAATGCTTTGTTTGACTATATAGAAATACACCATAATCCATGTAGGTTAGAGTGAATTGGACTATAATTTGAACCAAAACATAACTTAATCTATTTCAAACCATGTGGATAGAGGTGTATTTATGTACAACCAAACAAGGTCTAAGACATATATGCTCATTGTGGACCATCACGTCCCCTACATGGTGTGATAGGCGAGCGACGGTGAAAGAGCTGTGATAAGTAAAAATCCAATCCATTTGCTATCTATCATTGCGAGTTCCTCAATATTTAGAGCAACAAAAGGAGATAAACTTGTGCTGAAAATATAAGGACTTTACTACCGCCTACGCGTGCAGGAAAACCACCGTCCAACTGCACATTCTATTTTAGGAAACCAACGAACCTACTTGCCAAAAAAGGAAATAAGCGGGTACAGAAGAGCTCCGCACGGGCGAGGGAGAGCTCCGTGCGCCAAAACGAGTGCAGCTTCCCAGCCAGGCCCATTAGTAGAAGTATATTCACCGGCCTATTTTTTTACAGTAGGCATTTTATAACTTGTACATAGTATCCACCAGTTTTGATTTACAAAAATCTCATACACTCTAAAAGACCACACAACCCAAAAGAAGATCAGGAAAATCATATACATCCAACATGAAGTGTTAAGGCAAATTAAAACTAAAATTGCTACAGTAGCAAAGCTAAATTGCTTGTAATTATTGAAGAAAATGCTTTGGAAGGGTTGAAGCGTTCAGGCAAGCCTATTTACGAGAATTCACCTATGGGACCACGACCCTGCAAACAAGAGGGAAGCCATTAGGATGCACGATAGTGAATTTACTAGTTGAGAACCAAACAAAAACAATTTTTGGCTAAAAAACTGAAAGAAACAATTGGCCACCGAGCAAAAATCCACAAGCATAAAACAAGGTGTATAAAAAATGAGTTTTTCTGTTTTCGGTCACTATCTGATGTGCATCTTAACAATTACTATATTCTTCACCAGATTCTCATTGGCATGGTGATGCAAGACACATTATATAATAACTAAGGCACTCTGGCCTGTACTTATGCTCAAGTATATTTGACACTTTTTTACCCATTGAAACACAAATCAAAGTTTTGAATGCCACTTTTTCTACCTTTTTTCTATGTTAGGCAATAATAGTCCTAAACATTAGATAATAATAGGTTTTAAATTAGGTAAAACAGTGTTCTTAATCAAGTAATAATAATGAACACAAAAAATGGTAGAAGGAAACTGAGTCATGGACAGAATTGGTGTTGCTGGTGCGAGGAGAAGGATTGGAGTGTGATTAACTAAACCCCAGCGCAACTCAAAATATAAGTCCTCTCCTCATCCAGGTTAGCCAAGATCCAGTGTGCTCATTCACCTCTACCTTAGGTTACCTGTCATGCCTTTATTTCATCTGTTAGGCAAAATAGTGTTAAGCATTAAGCAATAATGCTATCTTAAATTAGTAAAATAGTGTACTAGATTAAGTAATAATAGTGATATTACAGGAAATGATGGTCTATAGCTGGCACAAGCCGAAATAGTGGCACATGGTTCAAATTTAGTTAGGCAAAATATACAGTAAAGAGAGATCGGCTAGTGCCTATGTGGTCCTGCTCGATGGAGGATCCGAGATGGCAACACAGTGAGGAGCATCACGCCAGCTAGATCCGGGGTTCTATGCCAGCCTGAGACTGCACAATAACGCCACACAGAATCTACTCATGCAGAGTGCACGAGACTTGACTTCAAATTATGTGTCCACCTAGCACAACGGGTCGTTTGATGGTGCCTTAGACCTCCTCGATAACAATGGATCATTTGTTCTTAGGTGGGTGTGGGTGCAGAGACAAAATTACCGCTGACCTAAATGAAGTCACTATCAAACAAAAAATTCTTTACCTAAGGATCTCTTTCTAAGCATACACAAACTAGTATTGAAGCCCCATCCTATGGTACCGAAGGGATTGGCACATCATCATTGTTACATCATTAGAACACTAAAAAAATGCTAAAATTAGAAAACAAAAATGCTAAACCAAAATGATCAAATTGCTTGTTGATTTAGCATAAGTTAGCATTAAAATGAAATTTGTAAGACCTCAGTTATGATGAGGGTCATGGCACTGACATCATGCAGAAAGTTAAATTGTTGTGCCTCCATGCTTACAATAACATAGGAAATTGCCTAGTCAAATTGCTATGTTCAAGTAGGTGAAAGAGTAATCCCTGAGCCGGTGTGCAGCTGTGGGCTACTCATGCACTCTCGTGCTGCTGCTGGACAGGCACTGGCGCCACTAGCCAGGGGATGCACCAGCAGGGCCGAGCTGCCGGCCAAGGGACGCCACGGCAAGGCCTAGCGGTCGGCCGCTGCCCGCCCAGGCCGGGACTGTGCTTGCCCTCGCGGCGCTCTGTGCCTGAGTAGTGAGGTTGCAGAGAGCGAGATGAGGGCACGGGGAAGGTGGGGAGCTGTCGGGACCATCCTTCGGAAGCCGCGTCGCTCTGCAGGGACCGCCGATGAAACCCTAGGCGATAGCGTGCGAGCACCCGTGTATTGGACAGCTGCGCGACCGAGGATTAGCAGGTTTAGCAGCACCAAAGGGAGAAGGAAAAGAGGAGGGGCCTACCTGGCTACGGATCTGGCGCTGCCGCCACTGGATCCGTCGCCGTCCCCACCGGATCTGGCGGATTCGGCGCCGCCACCACCGTCGCTGTCAAATCCGCCATGGCCTATGCACATGGGGAGGCGCGCGGGCCATGGGCGCAAGGGCAAGCTCACGGAGCCAGTGGGGCACGGTCGTCGGTGCGGGAGCTCATGCCACCGCCGTAATTGATCGGGAGAGAGAGAGAGAGGGAGTTCGCTGGAGATGAGAGAGAGAACCTGCGGTGAGGAGGAGAGGAAATAAGCGCGTGCGTGCGGTGAGGAGGACAGAAGATAAGCGTGTATGTGCGGTGGGACGCTTCGTTGTTTTATCGTGGGATCGAATTGTAGTCGGATCGGACGGCTTGCGCATTGTGCACGCGAAGAGACGCGAGCCTGCACGCTGAGAAAGTAGCATTAGGGAAAATATAATTCCTCACTCAAGAATACATGGTCACGAAGAATGATGTATCCATGCAAAGATTGCAAAGCATGCTCGCCCAGAAATTAATTCCAACCTTGAACGCGTGTTGCTATTATGGAATGACAGTACTGCCAATGCCATACTGGCTGTTGCTGCCATGGAATTGGGAAGGTCCTTGACTCCTTCCATATACAAGCGGCCCCCAAGTGAACCATTCTGGCAAGAATGCTTGTCATCTGCCAATCTCCAGGAGGACGCGCCGTCGAGAATGATCACGACGTGAATATAAAGACACGCCACCATGCCATGAACAATGGCATGCACCGATCGATGCACACGCACAACTCCATTCCGACGAGAGGCACCAGCACTCACTAGTCGCTGCCATGAATTGGCTGTTCCCGTACGCCGTGGGCGCGACGACGGTGGCCACGGCCGCGGCCGCGACGCCTGCACCCTCCGAGCCTGACTTCCCGCCGCCGTCCTCCCCGGCGTTCGGCGCGGGCGGCGCCGGCGCTAACAAAGAATCCGATTCGGGCTCCTCCTCATCGGCGTCCTCCCCTTCGAGTACGTGCCGCCGCCGACGTCTTCAGTTTGAGTACATCCGGGCAGCAGAGCCCATCCACCACCTCCACCTCGGCGCTGTGCTTCGGCGCGCGCGGCGCCGGGACGCGGCTGTGGAGCTCCAGCATAACCTTCGCGCGCACGTCCAAGATCCACGAGGAGGAGGCCGGATGCGCAGCAGGCCGGCGGCGCCGAAGGGGCACGCGGCGGCGGGGAGGCACCTGCGGAGGATCTCCTGGCGGCTGAGGAAGGCCGGGGCCGCTAACAAGGAAACGCCGGCAGCGCCACGCAGGGGCGCTGCGCTGTCCACGACACGGCCCGCGAGCACGCGGAGGCCGTGGCTAGCGCCGTCGCGCGCTGCAAGGAGACAACTCCGCAGCGGCGTGCCGCGGCACGCCGCCCCGCCGCTGTCCTCGCTGAGCCTCGACTTGTGGCTCCGCGACAGGCAGGACGAGATCATAGCTAGCGCCGCCGCGCGCGGCTGTCTTTCCGAGTTCCGACTGCGCTTGCACGGCGGCATGCCCCATGCACGCGGTTGCCACATATAGAAGGTGGACGCGTGTCCGCGGCGGCGGCGGCGGCTGGAACGCCGTCGTCGCCACAGATCAGTGGTCCGGTGACCAGCAGGGAGACGGAAACGCGCGGCAGCTTCAGCGAGCTGGAGTTTCTGGAAACCTTCGATGGGGACCAGGAGCTGATCGATCGTCACTTCATCACTGTTCAAATCTGAACAGCTCGGCTGCGGCTGTCATGTGCAGGAAGCATTGTGCCACTCAGCTGTCTGCGTCGATGTCAGCTCTCGTTCTCACGATAACTGCATCGAAAAATACACGATGTTCTGAATGCCAATCAATCGGATTTGAGGAGATTGCAGTATAAAGGTAAAAGAAAATGCTCCACCGAAAACAATGTTCTAGCTTCGTAAGAAATAAGGATGTTCCAGGAATGAAACAGAAAGTGCAAGAAAAAGAGATGTGGCTGATGGATAAACTAGTTACCAGTTAGTAAATTGAGCATTCCTGTGCCCAATGCTAATTTGCAATGTGAGAGAAGAAAATTGGTTGGTTCAAACGCCGGAGAGGCTAAACGAACCGGCCCTGCCCGTGTTCTGAACATGTCAGGTCCCGTTTGGGAGAGCTCTCAGAGCTGATTCTCTGTTGAATCCAGCAGGAGCTTTGCCAAACAGCTTTTCAGGGAAAGTGATTCTCTGCTGATTCCGTGAAGTGATTTTCTGAAATGAACTAAGAAGCTGAGAGCTGAAAAAAGTAGCTTACTTGATTCCCTGAAGTGATTCTCTATACTGATTTTAAGAGTTTATGCTAAAGAATCAAAGAGAATCACTTTCAGCCACGTAATCACTTCTCTCAGAGAATCAGCTTCTATAGAGAATCAGAATCAGATGGAGCTCTACCAAACTGGCCCTCAAGCTCTCAGGTGCCTGCCGGCCTTATATCCTTTGTCTTATCTCCGATTCATCCACTCGACAATTCTGCCGTCCATGTTCTTGGGTTTTTATCTCAGGCCTTTTTCAGTCCACGAAATTTATGGGAAAATGTTACTGTAGCACTTTCATTGTTATTTGACAAACTTTGTCTAAACATGACCTAACTAGACTCAAAAGATTCGTCTCGACATGAGCAGACCAAAAGTACAATTAGTTATTTTTTTATCTACATTTAATGCTCTATGCATGCGTCTAAAGATTCGATGTGACGGGTACTGTACAAAATATTTTGGGTGATTTCACGAACTGAACGTGGCCTCAGTTGGCAAAACAACAATGTCCACCTAGAAACTCCCATCCACCAAACCTGTCGAAACTGCACCACCAACGCTCGCAGTAAAATTGCAAACATGAGTAGGGGGACATGACCCACTATGGCCCAATGAAGCTCCACCTATGTCACTTATAGAGCTTCAGAGCGAATCCCACCACTTCCTTATTTATTACACTCTTGTGTGTGTTGCCTCACATGTTTTGCTTCTGAATTGTGACGATCTCTATTTTTTCTTAAGGCCCTTTTGGTTCCTAGAATTGAATTAATTTTAAGAATCATAATTTAGACACATATTAATTAATCTAATATGTTGTATATGAATTATGTTTGTATATTATTGATATTTATGTGTTGTATTTCTATTGTAGGGGAGTGAGTTGAAAAGGGTGTTATAAGTTACAAAGTAGAAATATTGTACGATGATCTATGAAATCCATTTCCCTCTATGTATTACCCTATAAATTTAAATTAAGATAGATTTATATAAAAACTTTAGAAAGTGGCGGAATATCAAATTTCAAACTAAATAGTCTAGTTTATTAAGTGGATTCTGATTCCTCCAAAATGAAAGGATCCAAACAGTCTCTTATATTATTCATATACAATCTGTGAAATAAAACTGTTGATCTATTACTATATTTTGTTATACTCCTTTGTGATGTCATAGCCCCAGGTAGACATAAATCATGCCAGGAGGCTAGCTTCGCATTCCCTACAAGTAAACACCGATGCATTTGTTGGCTTCCAGCAGCTGAGAAACCCGGTCTGATTTGAGTTGAGAAAAATATTATTCTAGACTAAAAAGTAAAGCTGATTCTGGCCGATAACCTCAGAGATACTAATTCGTTTAGTCCTTATTTCAATAGAATTTAATCTAGATGATCAAATATAATATAAATTGGCATAACAATTCTGGTTGGAGGAAGAATTCTAGAGGTCAGGATCATATCATCCAACCTATCATTAATTGAACGAACTATTCAAGGGTACTCTATAGCCAGGTATTTTGTTGTCGTCCAACTCTGTACCGAGGCAAATGATTTTAAACAGTACTAGTACTAGTACTAATATACTCCGTATAGCGCATCTCGGCATCTACCAGTATCGAGGTAAAACTCTTTCTGATATAATTAAATTTGTTCAAATATATTTTTAATACAATACAGTAATCATCACTAGAAGCTACTAGTAACGTTTAAAGTCAAACCTACTGCATCATTACCTTTTCTTTGGCTCACAAAACGATCCTGCAAGCGCTCATCCAAAATAATAAAAACATAAATAATATATCAGAAATAGTATGACTACCGATTTAAGAAAAGTAGATCATGTTGATAGAACGAAATAAAAACAAAACATAATATAAAAGGGAGAGAAAACCGAACAAAAACATTACGATTTGTGTGCTGGACCGCCCTAAAGGCGCATTGAGTTCAGGAAGGAAACGTACGAACAGAGGATTCAATACACATCGTATATATCATCACTATACTACTACTGGATGCAGAACATAATACTGGATGCAGTACATACTAAATTGAATGCGGTGCCTAAACGGACAGCGAAATTAAACAATTATATGTAGTGCACCAGAAAAAGAAAAAAAACAAAGCAAGGATGCCGCATAGATCTCGAGAGAAACGTGAGAAAATCCAAGAATCCGTTCGCTTATGCTTGTCAGCCACTGCAGCTACGGCTGTAGCAGTTGCTAGCCTTATTTAGTTCGTGAAATTTTTGGCGAAAAGTTTCTGTAGTATTTTTGTTGTTATTTGACAAACTTTATCTAAATTTGGACTAACTAGGCTCAAAAGATTCGTCTCGACATTTATATACTAAAAGTACAATTAATTATTTTTTTACCTACATTTAATACTACATGCATGCGTCTAAAGATTCAATGTGACGGAGAATCCAAAATTTTTTGAGAATCTTTGACGAAGTAAACGTGGCCATAGTAGAGGCTAGTTCTAGCTCAAACGAACACGCTTCAAATCCATTTAAGACTATCTCCAACAGATAGTATCTAAATCGGGCACTCATTCTATAGTTTGGGCAGTGGCGGATCCAGAATCAGTCTATGAGGAGGGCTAAATATACAGAGAGCCGAGTTTGAACCGAAATTCTTCTTGTATTTTTGACCCACGAGAGGTTTTTGATAGATTTTAACGTGATTTGGACTGAATTTTCCATTATTTTTCTAGCCCGCAGGAGATTTTGGACTAATTTTTTTTTAAAAAAATAGACTAATTTTGTCGGTGTTTCGAAACCAGCGTGTGCCACAGTGGTCCGGGGCAGAATCAAGTCTCGTTTTCACCACAAGTATGGGCGAAAAGGCGCAGTGAAGCACTGTTAACCCACGCCCTACAATGTGGCACGTCCAAGCCGCGCCTCGAGGCCCAGATGCCTGCCGCTCAATCGATTTCATGGGACTAGCCCATACCTGCGGGGGCTCGAGCCCCCGTAGGCGCCGCCTCGAGACCGGCTCCGCGCCCCTCGAGCCCTAACTACTTTCGTGCTATTGGAGGACAGGTACCCCAAGACCCGGAGGGACCCCGCCGCGTCCGTGTACGTTCCGGGATGGGCGCTGTACGGCTTCCCTCGCCGCGCCTCCACGTCCGCGCCCAGGATGGAGGCCACGCTTCAGGACGCTTCAACAGCAACGCCCACGTCGGCTACAATGTCTTCGGACAAGACGGGTTCCTACCTTCCCGTAAGGGACACAAATACACCCCGACACCTGTAAACCCCTATGTAACCCTGGCCTCCCCTTGCTCTATAAAAGGGGACACCAAGGCCCTCATCCGGCGGTCGAAAAAACAGACACGTTAAGACACAAGTCCACACACACGAGTCCGGCTCCGGTCCACGCTACTGAGCTTGTATTCGCCCCTGTACAAGCACTTAGGTGCAAGTAATACGAGAACATCTTCCACCGCTGGACGTAGGGCCTTCTTTGCCCGAACCAGGATAAATCCTTGGTCCCTCTTGCATCACCATCCAGGAAGAGAAGCACACGATCAATTACGTTTGGTGTCATTACCCCCCC
>VDCT01001052.1:17500-22500 GCA_009763385.1 Coix lacryma-jobi var. lacryma-jobi | reverse complement strand
GGGCGCCGCGCTGCAACTGCCTGCGAGCTCCCCATCCGACCCGTCTTGAAACACGGACCAAGGAGTCTGACATGCGTGCGAGTCGACGGGTTCTAAAACCTGGGATGCGCAAGGAAGCTGACTAGCGGGAGGCCTTCACGGGCCGCACCGCTGGCCGACCCTGATCTTCTGTGAAGGGTTCGAGTTGGAGCACGCCTGTCGGGACCCGAAAGATGGTGAACTATGCCTGAGCGGGGCGAAGCCAGAGGAAACTCTGGTGGAGGCTCGAAGCGATACTGACGTGCAAATCGTTCGTCTGACTTGGGTATAGGGGCGAAAGACTAATCGAACCATCTAGTAGCTGGTTCCCTCCGAAGTTTCCCTCAGGATAGCTGAGCCCATTACGAGTTCTATCGGTATAGAGGATCGGGGCGCAACCCCTCGACCTATCGAACTTAAATGGAGGACGGCGCGGCTGCTTCCGTGATTACCTTGCTGGTTCCAAACTAAGGCCCACCCCTCGGCGCATCGACCTGCCGGTTTTGCTGGCACCCCGCTAACTTCCTCCAGGAGACGCTCACCTTCAGGTGATGTGGATTCCAAGGACCTACCACCCATCATCGGCCGGCAGGCTACGCCACGTTCATGGCGGTTCCCAACTACACGTACTTGAAGCTCAAAATGTCGGCCAAAGGGGTCATCACCGTCGACACCATCCTACGAGCACGCGTACCACTGTACTTGGAGTGCGTCGAGCGTGGGGATGCAAACGTCCAGCTCGACTCGCTCGAGCCTAGCCGCCTGGACCACCGAGGAGGCCCCTGAAGCGAATCCCACGCGTCACCTAAGACCGGCGGAGCCACCAGCTGATACCCGTCGACCCCGACCTCGACCGATGGCAAGACGTTGGCCTTCAGCGCCAGCCTCGAGCCTAAACTAGGAAGCATGCTCGTCGACTTCTCCGCGCGAACATCGACATGTTTGCGTGGGGCCCTCGGACATGCCGGGCATACTGAGGAAGTCGCCGAGCACGCCTTGGAAATCCAGGCTGGGTCCGGTACCGGTGAAGCAACCCTGCGCGCTTCGATGAGGAGAAGGCGTGGATCATCGGCGAGGAGGTGCACAAGCTTTGGCGGCCGGGTTCATTCAAGGAGGTATTTCACCCAGTGCGGTAGCTAACCCTGTACTAGTTAGGAAAAAGCATGAAAAATGCGGATGTGTGTAGACTACACTGGTCTGAATAAAGCATGTCCAAAAGTCCATTTCCTTTACCTAGAATTGATCAAAATTGTCGATTCCATGCGGGTGTGAAGTACTTTCTTCCTCGATCGATTCCAGCTACCACCGTTAGGATGAAAGAAGTCCGACGACGGCTCGCTACCTCTTTTGTTACGGCCTTTTGGTATGTATTGCTACTTAC
Organism: Coix lacryma-jobi var. lacryma-jobi; assembly: GCA_009763385.1. Taxonomy (NCBI): domain Eukaryota; kingdom Viridiplantae; phylum Streptophyta; class Magnoliopsida; order Poales; family Poaceae; genus Coix; species Coix lacryma-jobi. Next base: position 21,101 of record VDCT01001052.1, on the reverse strand, counting down.
AATGCCCTCGCTTCGAAACGCCGGGGCAACGTACCAAATGCATGCAGCATATCTTTGGCGAACACATAGGCAAAACGTCGAGGCCTACTTCGATGACATCGTGGTTAAAACCAAGAAAGTCGGGAACCTCATCAGCGATCTCGACCACGTTCAATGCCTCCGGGCCAGAAAGTGAAGCTCAACCTCAAGAACATGTGTCTTTGGTGTGCCTTAGGCATGCTACTAGGCTACATTGTCTCACAACGCGGGATTCGAGGCCAACCCCGAAAAATCTCAGCATTCACGAGATGGGCCCAATTCGAGACCTCAAGGGTGTGAGAAAGTGACAGGTGCCTAGCCGCTCTCGGCAGATTCATCTCGAGGCTAGGGAAAAAAGCGCTTACCCCTCTACCGCCTGCTGAACGAAGACTGAACACTTTGTTTGGACTGTTCGAAGCCGGGAGGCCTCAACCAGTTGAAAGGGTTGCTGACTTCCGCACCAATTCTGTGTGCCAGCCGACGACCAGCCAGTTGGCGAATGCCCCCGAGCCTCTCCTCCTCTATGTGGCCGCAACCACTCAGGGTGGTCAGCGCGGTAACTCATAGTCATCGAGAGGCCATGAGGAGGCCATGCGTTGCCGGTGCCAACAGTGGTATACTTACACAGTGAGGTGCTCTCTAAGGCCAGATCCGGTCCCGCACATCCAGAAGCTGCTCTACGGCCATCTCTAAGAGACGCAAGATCCAGCACTACTTCCGTCGCTCATCCCTAACGTGGCTTTCATCCTTCCCCCTGGGAGATTATCAACAACCGATGAGGCCAAGGGGCGCATCCTAAGTGGTTCTGCGAGGCTGATGGGGAGGCCATCACCGATTTCCGCGAAAGCCATCAAGTCGCAAGCATTGGCGGACTTCGTTGCTGAGTGGACCAACACCCAGCTCCCGCCAGACAAATCCAAGCGAGCTCTGGACTAGTACTTCGATCGGGTCCCTCATGAAGACAGGGCAGGTGCAGGCCTGCTCTTATCTTCACCCCTCGGAGTCCACGTGCGACTACCTCTATGCCTTGCAACTCACCGCGCTCCAACAACGTCGCTGAGTACGAGGCCCCGGTCAATGGGACTGCGCATTAGCCCTACGAGCTTGGGGTCCGACGCCTCGACGTTCGAGGGGACTCTCAGCCTTGTAATCAAAAACACAGGTCATAAGGCCGACTGGCATCGGATACCAGGATGGAAGCGTACTGCGGGGAGGTGGAAGCTAAAAGAAGTTTCTGCGGCCTCGGCTCAACCACATCGCTAGAAATACAATGAGGTCACGACGAGTGGTCTAGTTAGCATCCAGCGCGGCATCGTCCCCCCAAGATGTGTTTCTGAGGGATATCCTTTGAGCCATCCGTCAAAATCGGCGGGGGCTGGCCCCTCGTATGCCACCCCTGAACCAGAACGGGGGCTCTGACCTTCAACGCCACCCCTCGAGACGACCCCTCCGCGACATCCATGAGGCGATGCAGATCGACGCACCTGCCTCCTCTTCATCATGACCCTCGGACTGCGGACTCTTTTTTTTTTTTTTTTTTTTTTTTTTTTTTTTTTTTTTTTTTTTTTTTTTTTTTTTTTTTTTTTTTTTTTTTTTTTTTTTTTCTTTTTTTTTTTTTTTTTTTCTTGTTTTTTTTTTTTTTTTTTTTTTTTTTTTTTTTTTTTTTTTAGGCACGACTTGTGATTTGCGCTCGAGAAGAGACGTGTGGTGGTAATGCTCTTGTGGATTGGGAGGGCGTCGTGGGGAGATGGGTGGTGTTGGGAGGACGATTTTTTTTTTTTTTTTTTTTTTTTTTTTTGTTTTTTTTTGTTTTGTTATTCTTTTTTTGTTTTTTTTTTCTGTTTTTTTAGTTTTTTTTTTTTTTTTTTTTTTTCCCAACCTGACGCGAGAATGTACGAAGACAGACGGCCGACGCCATCGCTCGAGGGCCAAGACCTACTGTCATCTACGGCGACACGAGAGCTATACCGTCGAAAGCCACTCGGGAATCTTCATCGCTGCATCCCCCTCGAGGAAGGACGCAGGCTCCTCGCGACATGCAACTGGGGCTTGCGGCCATCACGCAGCGCCAAGGACCTGGTGGGGAACGCGTTCCGCTAGGGTTCTACTGGCCAAACCTCCACTCGGAACGCCAGCGCTGCGTCCAGCTTGCCAAGGGTGTCCTTAGTTTAAACGCCAAGCAAACGCATCAACCCCGCACGCCCTGCAGATGATCCCCATTACTTGGCCGTTTGCCTACTGGGGGTCGACCTCGGGGTCCCCTGCAGATGACACCGGAAAGTACACGCATTGTGCTCGTGGCAATCGACAATTCACCAAGTGGATCGCAGGGCCAAGCCCATAGCGACCCACCTCCGAGAAGGCGGTCGAGTCATCGCCGACATCATGTAAGCTTTGGGTGCCTAAGTGTATATCACCGACAAATGGGCACCCAATTCCGGCAAGAAGCTTCCACCAGAACTCTGCGACGACAACACATTTCGCGTGACCTGGGCCTCGTCGCATACCCACTGCAACGGGAGGTCGAGCGCGCCAACGCTAATGTACTACATGGGCTAGCCGAGGCTTGTTCAAGACCCTCAAAATTTCGGAAGAGGGGTTGGCCGCACGGAGCTCCCCTCGGTGCTGTGGGGCCTCAGACTATTGCCGATCGACCACCGGGTATCTTCCGTTTTTCCTAACCTACGGCGCGGAGGCCGTCTGCCGTGACCTACAAGAAGAGTACGGCTCACCTTCGACTTCGAGCCTACAACGAGCAAACAAATGCCGAAAAGCTACGCAAAAAGACCGGACATCTCGAGGCCAGGCACGAGACGTGGCCGCTCATAACTGCCGCGCGCTTTACCAGCAAAACACTTCGATGCTACCACGACAAGACGTGCGCAGGGGACCTTGCGGTGGGGGATCGTCGTCGACGGCTTGCCAAGACCAATCGAGGGTGCCACAAGCTCACTCCTACCGTGGGAAGGCCCATACACCGTTGGCTAAGGTGCTCAAGCAGGAACATGACAGCTCATACAACGATCAAGGCAGAAATCACTGGCAACGCATGGAACATCTCTCAACTACGTCGCATTTTCCCTAAGGGCCTCGAGCCTTGTTCATTTTTGTTGCTGTTGTACAAACGCTTTGAATATGAATGGGCCAACTCTGTGCACATCTTTCATACACTTAGCAAATTAAGGAGCACTCGACCCTGCCTTGCTAGGGTCGCAGCCTGCTACTTCTCGGGGGCTGATGACAGGGGTGAAACCCCTCCACAGACTCCGAAAAAAAGCGGGTTTTCTTTTCAAAATTTAGCCTCGTCATGACTCGTGTCCTCGAGTTGAACTTAGCGACGTCTAAATCCTAAAATACCGTCGAGCCTCCAAGGGTCGGGAGGCATGACGTAGACGCCACCGACGCCCCCGGGCCTATGGTACCCTACCTACGCCTCCCTCGAGGGGCTCGCGACGTATCGTAGCAAGGAACACACGCTAAGCTAGCAGAAACTCGAGCTGCAACAAAGAGAAATGATCGAATAATTTGAAAAGAAAAACAGCTTCTTTAAATAACAAGTCATACCACTTACGGGTCTCGAGGA
>VDCT01001051.1:0-34395 GCA_009763385.1 Coix lacryma-jobi var. lacryma-jobi | reverse complement strand
TTTAGCCAGGTAGATCCTCTGCCCGGCTCTTCTCCGCCCAGAACCCAAGTGGATGCAGCACCTGAAGCAGACATTCTTCCCTTGCCTCAGGTTGGTGTTCCGTACTCCATCTTCCGCTCTCCTGCTCAATTGGAGTTGGACCGAGTGATGACCGAGTGGTTTTTTCGCACTCGGCAGCCAGACGAGCCTACTCTGGAGATGGTATTGGCCGTGATCAATGCTGAAGCCTCAGCTCGTCCGCAGGAAGAGTCCGAAAGTGCTCCCGATTCCTCGCGCCAAGGAGTAACACTTGACGTCGTGGGCTACAACCAGGATCTTACCCGGCTGAAGGAGCTGAGCAAGGACGTGATGGCACCTGCCATGGCGCTTTGTCAATTTGTTGAGGTAATTCCTTTGGAGTCCTCTTCGTATGTTGTAGTCTCATCCGAGTACTTATATCAATGTCTCTGTGCAGGGCTTTGATGTGAAAGTCATGGAGCAGATCACTCGGATTCGACAAGAGTTATCTCTGAAAGGATCAAGATGCCAAGAGGGGGGGGGGGTGAATTGGGCTTTTCTAAAACTTCTTGCGATAATAAAACCTATCAAGCCCAATTAACCCCTTAGAGCCTAGAAGTGGTTTGACAAGAATCATTGCACAAAAGACTATCGCTAAAGCCATTTCTACTCTAGCATGGCAATTCACTTATGAAAGAACAACAAGTAAATGCGGAATTGAATTGCTCAAAGGTAAATGCGTAGAGAAGAGAGTAGAGATGACACGACGATCTTTTTGCCGAGGTATCGAGGTGTCGGCACACCCCCCTAGTCCTCGTTGGAGCACCGCGCAAGGGTATCGCTCCCCCTTGATCCGCGCAAGGATCAAGTGCTCACTACGAGCTGATTCTTCGCCACTCCCCGGCCCGTGATCACTCGCTACCGGTCACAACTGGCTTGGGTCATCCATAAAGCCTCCGGATGATCACCAAGCTCTCCGATCGCCACCAAGCCGTCTAGGTGATGCGATCACCAGAGTAACCAGCTAGAACTCTCACTTGACCAGACAAGGCCAAAGAGATGGATGGATGCACACTTGCTACTCAATCTCACTAGGAGGTGTCTAATTCTCACAATTAGCATCACTTAACCTCACTAGGGCTCTTGCACTCACTCACACTCACAGGTGTGTCTCAGCTGATGGAAGTGGCAAGAACACTCAAATGGATGGAGGCAAGGAAGTATATATACCCCTCAACCCGGCCATCCAAAATCAGCACAAGACAGGTATTTTGTGCGGGGGCATCGGATGCGCCGATGCCAGGCATCGACGCTCCGATGACCCCGTCCAACGGTCTACTGTACCTTCTTGTCAGACATGATTTAGAGCATCGGACGCCGCGAGCGTCCGATGCCCCTGCATTGGACGTCCGATGCCGAAAAGACCTCTCTGGAACCTCTCTCCATGGCCATCGGACGCTAGCCCCTCAGCGTCCGATGCGGCGTCCGATGCCCTGCACAGTTCACTCCCAAGTGAACAGTGACACCGGACGATCCGATGTGGCACCATCGGAGCCTCCGATGCCACGCACCAGACCAAACCTAGGTTGGTGTGGGCATCGGAGCCTCCGATGCCCACTGATCCAGCATCTGATGCCCATACCAAGGGCAAGATCAACTCGGATCGCGACGCGGTCTTAACGACTTTTGTTCCTCTCGACATAAGGCATCTCTCTGAGCTACCTAGGGCTATGAAATAACAAGTGTGCACCACACCTACCTCAATAGACTCATCTAGGTCAAGCTACTGATTCACACCCCTCTTTATAGTACGGCCAAAGGAAAAAACAAAGACCTAAGGACTACTAAGTGTCCTCAACACATGCGACACTTAGCCTAGCCTACCACCGTCTTCGTCGTCCGTCCTTTGAAAACCGAAACGATTTCCATCGCCAGGGGACATGAACTCCATATGCCCGTATCGTCGCCGTTACCGTGACCTAACTCATCTCTGTTTCTGCAAAACACACGTTAGTCACAGTAATCTTGTGTTTCATCCAATCACCGAAACCACTAGGGGCCAAGATGCATTCAATCTCCCCCTTTTTGGTGATTGATGACAACACGAGATCGAGTATAGAGAGAAGAGGTTTTTAAATCATGACATGTATGAACTTGCAATAAATAAGAGAAAATGATTAGAGGCAAGTTCCAAACATGTCATGCCATCATCCTGCACTCAACAAGTTAGAGTGAATAGCAAGTGCAGGAGTAAAGAGCTCATATACATAAACAAGTGAGATTGAGCACAAGTAAAGAGCGAAGCGAAATGACATGTCATATATAAAATCATAGTGAGCACAAACATGTCATGAGATCCATAGCATAAGTATATATAAAAATATGCACAAAAGATGCGATAAGTAAAGAGCGTATGTGAATATAACACATCAAAAGACACAAAGCCCTCTCACAAACACTCCCCCTATCGCTATACTCGGCCACTCTCCCCCTTTGGCATCAAGCGCCAAACTAAGCGTCGGAGGGCGGAGGTGGTGCAGACGAGTCAGGTGCTGTCTCGGGAGTCCTCTGCGTGAACTCAAACTGCTGAAGTAGGGCCTCGGAGTCGGAGGACGAGTCGCCGGGAGCCTGCTGACCCTCTGTAGCTGGACGCTGTGGAGAAGCGGTCTGGGACGGGTCCGGCACTGACTGCTCTGCCTGCTCGATCTGCTCTGACGCTGTCTCTGTCGCAGTCTCAGTCTGTGTAGTCGTGTCATCCTGAGGCTCGGAGTGCGGAAGCTCTGGGATAGCTGACAACTCAGGCTGCACGGACGTGGTCGTCTCGGACTGGACTGGCTCTGTCTGCTCTGAAGACGCGACTGAGCTCGGAAGAGTCTCTGTGGTGGAGGTCACAGGAGTCGTCGACGTCTGAACCGGATCCGGAAGATCTGGAGTGGGAAATCCGGTGAGCTCGCTGAACGTGGCCGACAGGTCTCGAGTGACAGAGGTCGTTGTAGCGAAGAGCGACTCTGTCGGCCTGGGAGTGAACCCTGTGCGGAGCGGACTGAAGAGCGGGGCCCCGCCTGGAGTAGTGAAACTCGTGAACTGCGAGGAGCTGGGGCCCGGAAGCTGCTGCTGCTGCTGAGCAAACTGAGGCGGCGGACCGAAAGACTGTGTCTGAGGAAGGACAGGTGGCTGCCACTGAAGCTGCTGCTGTGGGGGAGGCTGCTGCCACTGCCCACTGGGGAGGTCCACTGGCTAGACGCTCCATGAAACTGAGAGTCTGCTGCTGGAGTGCCATCATCTGTCGCTGTAAGAGCATCAGACCTCTCCTGCGCCTGCTGGAGCTAAGGCCTGCTGCTGTGGCCAACCTCTGCTGCTCCTGGGCAAGCCTCTGGACGTCCTGGGACAGTCCTCTGCTGCTCTCCATCCATCCGGCCAGAATAGCGAGTAGAGCTGGGTCGGAGGAAGCAGTGCCGCTGGACCCTGCCTGGTGGTCGTGAGCTCTGGGCTGGTAGTGGGGCGGAGCTGGGTAGTCCTCATCTGAGCTGTCCGTGGGATCCGAGGCCACGTGTGGGTCACCACCCTCGAGATCGGCAAGCTCCTGCTCGCGAGCGCCTGAACGGCCTCGTCCTGCTGCTGAGCGGACTCTGGCACCTCAGGTCTCTGACGTGTGCTAGGCTGTGCCTGCGCTCTGGCTGTCTGCGGTCCCGACCGTATCCCAACAACTGGCTCATGTTATACTCGGGAATACGGTCGCTGATCTGTGAGTGACTGACTGAGGCGAGTACCTGTAGTGGCAGCTACCTTCCAAAGAATGTAGGAGATCCAGTGCGCGTACGGTAGCTGCCTGCGGGCCTTAATGCCCTCTGCCACTGTGTCCTCAATCTCACACAAGATCCATCCCAACATCAAACTGCTGCTGCCTGATCATATATGCAAGAAGCCATAGCTGCAGCCGTGAAAGTCCCTCTCCGAAGCCGACCCGAGGAAGTAAAGTCCGTCGTATGATCGCGTTGAGGATCCGAGCCGTAGGGGTGAGATCCCTCGGAGTGCGGCTCGAACCCTCACAGAACGGCTCTGTGAAGCATGGAAGACCAAATCTGTCGAAGGCTGGGCGCCACCGTGAGGGCGACGGGGTGGCTCTGTCCGGTCGTAACACAAGTCGTGGATCCGGGTCTGTATCGTGTCAATCCAAACCAATCCCGGATCTCGGACGAGAACAGTCTGTAGTGGTCCCCCTCCAGTGCAAACTCAATAGTCTCTCGGTCGGGGTGCACCCACAGCGAAGCGTAAAACTGAAATACCCAGTCCTCAATATAGGAACCAGACCGCCCCAGAAGGTCTGCCAGACCAGGTAGGTAGGTGAGTGAGGGCGAATCTGCTCTCCGGCTGCGCCTACAACTGCCTCAAGTGAGCAAACACGCTGGGGGCGAAAGAGATCCCAGCGTTCCTGTATCCCTGGTAGAAGTCCTCCTGCAGCACTGTATAGAAGGACGGACCAGCCTGCTCCTGTCGCTCCCTGGGAAACCACTGCTCCACTGGCACAAGTCGAAGGGTCTGGATCTGTGAGCAAGTGGCGCCCTGAGGTCTAGTCGCGGTATCGGCGGAGGTGCACGCCGCGACGGAGGACGGGCTCCCCGCAGAGGGACGTCGGGCCGGGGTGGCACCGCAGTCCTGCGACGGGTCGACCGGCGTCGTGGAACCTCCTCAGGAACCTCCTCCTTGCCTCTGCCTCTGGAGCCTCTGCCTCAGGTTGCCCTGTGCTCGGCCTCTGCCTGGCCCTGCCCTGAGCTCTCGGGCTCAACGCCGGGCGAGGTGAACGTCGTCCGACGACCGCAGCCATGAGCGTGCCAGTCGACGAACCGTGGCGACGCTCGACCTCCTCGATCGCTCTGCGCTGCTCGGGGGACAGCTGATCTCAATCCTAAGTCCGCCCGCACTGCCACCAGCTCTGCACGCTCGCGGCGTCTGCCACTGCCTGAGCCTGAGCTGCCTCTCGCTCCTGACGAGTGCGCTTCCGGCGCATAAGCTTCCCCTTCCCAGGCCGCTGACCGGAAGGGGGACGACGAGGAGAGTCTCCAGGGCCACCACCGACGTTCTTGCAGCGTGGCATAGCTGACAAGAACAGGAACTCGGACTGCCTCTGAAAGAGCAACTGACGCTGAGAAGCACTGACAACCAGCTGAGAAGCAAACCACTGACTCAAACTCCCCCTGACACGGAGAAACTCTGCCGCTGTCACTCGCGAGGCTTGCCTCGATCCTTACCCGCGGGCTGGCCCCGGGTTAACTGACACTGCCCAACTGTCAAGCTGCAACCACTGACTCGCTGCGAGAGAGGAGGATATATAAGCAACATATAGGCTAGGAGAGAAGGCCCTAAAGAAGCAACAGAGGAGATAAGAAGGGAATGGCTTTGCTACCTGTCGAGCGACGAAATGACCCTGAGCAAGAGATGAGGAATGACGGTAGGGCACCCACACGTGACACCAAAGGGACTGCACAAGATTGGAGATGAAACGAGGACAAAGTGATAGAACATGCATGTCGGCAATTCATCGAGCACCTTACGGACATGGGATAGAAGTAGGGTGGGGAGGTGCTCACTGGTTGGGAGCCGGCTGAGAAGATCGCCGGAGTGGGGAGGAGACGCGAGGAGACGATCTCCGGCGAAAAGGCGTGAGCGGCCGGCGAGCTTGAGAGAGTTCCGGCGAAGTGTGCTCGGTGGAGTGCGGACAGGAGCGGCGCGCGAGAGCTGGAGCGAGTGGTAGGGCCGGCGGCCGGCGGCTGTCGTGGTTGAAGCACGGCGGCGCGGCGGAGGTCGAGCAGCGGCGGCGAGGGGCACGGTGAGGGCGCTCGGTGGAGGTTAGGGCACAGGGCTCGGGTGATTGATCGAAAGAGGAAGAAGACGATGGATATGACGTGTGGGACCAAACCGTTAGTAGAAGAGCCTATTTGCGCCGCTAAAGGAGCATCGGACGCGCCGATGAAAACACATCGGACGCGCCGATGCCTAACCAGAGAGCTCCAGAAACGCCGAAACGCATCGGATCGTCCGGTGCCTGACCATCGGATGCTAAGGCAGCTTCCGATGGTTCATCGGAGGCTCCTTGAGAGCACATCGGACGCGGGCAGTTCACTGTTTCAGCCGGGGCTGCCTACAGTGCAGGCATCGGATGCTGAACCAGCGTCCGATGCAGCGTCCGATGCTGCATCCGATGCTCTATTTGAGCAGTTCGAAGATCTCCGTTGCGGCTCCCTCTCCCAACCAAGTTCCAACTCAAATAAGAGGCAAATAAACACCAGTTGGAACCTAGTATGAGCATCCTCGCATAACCCTCTATTTTATAAATATTTGCCATAGGCTACATATCATTTTTAGGTAAAATAGGAATAAATCCCGAGGAGACAACATGTGGCCACCAAACTAGGGGTCTCAACCATAGGAGCCTCAAATGCTCCCCCTAGCGGTGGACGAACACAGCGGTTGCTCAAAACCTAACCAAAAGAACCGACAAAGCAACAAACATGCATATGCAATGCAATACGGAATTTGAATCTAGGTTGCTTGTCAAGTTTGCTCATGGGTAAGCTTCTTCACACGCTTTTTAGGGCGGTTATCTTAACACGTCTGACAAGCCTATATGCATAGCGGAATTTAAACATGGCATATGATACAATGCAATGCAAAGACAACCTCCTTTCACCTTTTGACAAAGTTACTTAGATCAAGCACATTAAGCTCACTTCGCAATCTACAAAGAGTGTTTTCATCTAGGGGTTTGTGAAGATATCGCCAATTGATCTTCGGTTCTAACTCCCTCTAAGGATATGTCTTTCTTGGAAACATGGTCTCTAAGAAAGTGATGGCGAATATCTATGTGCTTTGTGCGAGAGTGTTGAACGGGTTGTTAGCAAGCTTAAACGCTTCTCATTGTCACACAACAAAGGTACCCTTTCTAGAACTACACCATAGTCTAAAAGGGTTGTTTCATGTAAAGGATTTGTGCACAACAAGCACCCGCGGCTATGTATTCGCCTCGGCGGTAGACAAGGCCACACTATTTTGCTTCTTGAACTCCATGACACTAGTGATCTCCCAAGCAAATGGCACCCTCCGGATGTGCTTTTTCTATCTACTTTGCAACCCGCGTAATCTGAATCAGAATACCCAACGAGTTGGAAGTTAGCTCCTTTGGGATACCAAAGGCCAAAGCTTGGGGTGTGCTTTAGGTACCTAAGGATTCTCTTCACTGCTATGAGATGTGATTCCCTAGGATCGGCTTGAAACGAGCACACATGCAAACACTAAACATGATGTCAGGCCTAGATGCGGTCAAATATAACAAAACCAATCATAGAACGGTAGAGAGTTTGATCACCGGGTTACCTCCCACATCTAGGTCGAGGTGTCCGTTGGTTGGCTTGGAGTCTTGATAGGCTTGCAATCATCCATGTTGAAGCGCTTGAGGAGGTCTTTTGTGTACTTCTCTTTAGATATAAAAGTCCCCTCCTTCAATTGCTTGACTTGAAAGCCTAGGAAGAATGTGAGCTCGCCAATCATAGACATCTCGAACTCCTTCGACATCAAATCACCAAATTCCTTGCAATAGGCTTCATTTGTGGACCCGAAGATGATATCATCGACGTAGACTTGACAAATGAAGATCTCTCCATCAAGCTTCTTGGTGAATAGTGTGGTGTCAACCTTCCCAATGGTGAAGGCCTTTCTCAATGAGGAAGTCCCGGAGGCGCTCGTACCACGCTCTAGGGGCTTGCTTGAGCCCATATAGCGCCTTGGACAACCTATAAACATGATTAGGATATCTAGGGTCTTCAAACCCGGGAGGTTGATCAACATAGACTAGTTCATTTATGAAGCCATTTAAAAATGCATTTTCATCACATCCATTTGATATAATTTAATGTCATGATGTGATGCATATGCAAGGAGGATACGAATGGCTTCGAGTCTTGCAACCCGGTGCAAAGGTCTCTCCAAAATCCAAGCCTTCAACTTGAGAGAACCCCTTTGCCACTAGCCTTGCTTGTTTCTAACAACCGTGCCTTGATCATCTTGCTTGTTCCTAAACACCCATTTTGTTCCAATGACTCTTGCGCCTTTTGGTCGCTCCTCAAGTGCCCAAACTTGGTTGCGGGTGAGTTGTTTAAATTCTTCATGCATGGCATTCACCCAATCCGATCACCTAGAGCTTCATCTACAATGGTAGGCTCAACAAGAGAAACAAAGGAGTGATGTTCATAATAAAGCAAGTTTTTGAGAGCGAGTCATTACACCCCTTGTCGGACTCCCTATGATGAGATCTGAGGATGAGCTTGTAGTAGAGGAGTAGTCCTTCGATCACACTTGAGGGGCCGCTTGTGGAGCACCAACATCTTGAGCTTGTACCACCATTTGATCATGAGACATGAGTATCTTCATTGGATCCCTCCATCTTTGTCATCATCAAGTGTACATTGGATGAGGATGGCTTGTCATGACTTGCACTATCATCATCATCTTTAGGCTTGATGGCTCCAACCGGCATGTTCTTCATTGCTTCCCTCAATGGTTCATCACCTACATCATCAATATTCTCATGCTCTCCTTGAGAGCCATTAGATTCATCGAATTCCACATCATATGTTTCTTCTACCATCCGGTGGCATGGTTGAATACTCGATATGCTTTGACTTCAATGAGTAACCAACAGAAAACCAATATCACATCGGCGTTGAAACTTCCCTAGGTGTTGGCGCTTCTTGTAGATGTAGCATTTGCACCCAACACTCTAAAGAAGGATACATCCGGCTCTTGTTGTTGAGTAGCTCATGGGGGTTCTTGCCAAGTAGACGATGGGGGAACAATCGGTTGATGCATACCAAGCAGTGTTGATTGCTTCACCCAAATCTCTCCGGTGTAGAGTACTCGTCTAGCATTGTCCTTGCTAGGGTGATTAGAGTCCGGTTCTTCCTCTCAACTACCCCCATTTTGTTGTGGTGTGTAGGTTGCGGACACTTCATGCTTGATCCAACTTCATCACAATATTCCTCAATTGGGTGTTGTCAAACTCTTTCGTGTCACTTCTAATCTTTTTGATTTCTCATCAAATTCATTTGAGCTCTCTTGGCAAACTTCTGAAGGAAGGGGTTGCTTCGGATTCTCATGAATAAGAATACCCAAGTGTATCTAGAGAAGTCATCAACAATTACTAGGCAATAGAGATTTCCTCCCAAGCTGCATATGTTGTTGGTCCAAAATATCCATATGAAGTAGCTCCAACTCTCTGATGTTGACACAAAGGCTTTGGTGGGATGTGTATTTGCAACTTGCTTGCCGGCTTGACATGCACTACACACAATTTGTCCTTCTCAAATTTGACATCCTTCAAGCCCCTAACCAAATCCTTCTTCAATAGCTTGTTGAGAGTGTTCATCCAACATTGCTAATCTTCTATGCATAGCCAACCAAGTGATTGCTTAGTGAACAAGCATGTCTTCAAGTTGATCTTCGGAGGTGAAATCAACTAGATAGAGATTGTTGTATCTAAAGCCTTTGAATATCACTTGTGTATCATCTTTCTTGGTTACAACAACCTCTTGGGTGAACAAACATTGAAAGCCAAGATCACATAGTGCCCAACGGATAGCAAGTTGAAGCTCAAAGATGCAACTAATAGCACATTGGAGATGGTATGATCTTTGATATAGCCACTTTGCCCAATCCTTTGACTTAGCCTTTTGAATTGTCACCAAATGTTATCTTTTCTTGGTCATCGACATTCTTTCTAGTGAGGTGAACATCCGGGTCGCCGGTCATATGTTGAGTGCAACCACTATCAATTACCCAATGTGATCCACCGGTCTTGTAGTTCACCTACACACACAAGAATCAAGCTTGAGCTTTCGGGACCCAAACTTGTTGCGGTCCTTAACTTTCTCAACTAGTGACTTAGCAACCCAAATTTGCCTTGGTCTATTCTTGTTAGGTGCCCCATAAACATTACTTTCACTTTTCCACTAGAATCTTGTCTAAGCATGTAGTGAGCATTGAAAGCATGGTCTAGCATGCTTGGGCAAAGGTGTGGGCTTTGGCTCCTCACAAGCATGAGCAAAGTGTCCTTCCTTCCACACTCATAGCATCTCCCATCTTCTTCTTCTTTGGCTTTGTGATGCTCTTGCGTGCTTCATCTGTCTTCAAGAAAACCAATGCCTTTCTATTGGTCTTCATGACGGTGTTCATGAGAAGCTTCACTTTGAAGGCATTGACCCTTGGTGAAGTTCCTCAAACCGGTGTAAGGTGCCTTTCTCCTTCTTGAGCTTGTCATTCTCTTGTTGGAGTTCCAATTGAGATGGTGTCATTTTGTAGTCCCTCTCCATCTTCAATCTCTTGTTCTCTTCTTTTAGCATGTCTAGCTCAAGTGTCATGCTATAGTCATCATCATGAGTTTGAATGACAACTTGCTTGGTGATTGTAAGCTTCTCTAGATCAACCTTGAGCTTTGCATTCTCGTTCTTGATCTTCACATAGTCATCATAGTGATCGGCCTCAACCACTTCTTGCCCTTGCCACTAGCACTTTGCTCAACATGCTCACTAACCAAGTCCTCACAAGATGTTGCTATGTCACACTTAACAACAAGGTTAGGAGCATCATGTGTCTCATGTGAAAGCATATCATAAGCAATGGTGAGAGTATCATAATCTACTTCACTTGAGTATATTGTTCCTTAAGCAAAGCATGACTAGTGGAAAGGTCACTATGGCATCTTATCAAGTTTTTCATTTTTATCTTTGAGCTCTCTTGTTAGAGGACTTGAGCTCCTTGATAGTGATGACATAGTAGCAAGTTCATCTTTTAGTTCATCACTAGCATGAGTAGCATGATCACATTTTTCAACAAGAGATTCATTCATTTTCATTAACAAGCTTCTCATTTTAGCTCAGTCTTTCTTATGATTTTAGAGTAGTCATTTAGCAATTTGACAAGTTCATCATAAGTGGGAGCCTCAAATTCACCATCACTATCACTATCACTAGAGTCATCATCGTTTTGTACCTTCCGGTCACCCTGGCCATAAGGCATAGGTGTGTAGATGATGATGGCGATGGTGGTGGTGGTGGTGTAAGAGGAGCCAATGACTAGAGCGGCCACCTTCCCTTCTCATCATCACTATCTTCATTTGATGAGCCACCGGAGGAGTCAATGTCGGTGAGCCAATCACCAACAATGTAAGCTTCCCACCTTTCTTGTGGTATTGCTTCTTCTTGCCATCTTTCTTCTTGTATGACTTTGTCATTCTCTTGTTCTCATCTTCGCTTGATGAGTCATACTTCTTGCTCTTGTTCTTGTTCTTGTAGCTATCTTTCTTGGGCTTGGTGCATTGATGGGCAAGATGGCCAAGCTCACCGCAATTGTAGCAATCCATTTCGGAGATTGGCCTCCTCTTGCTACTTGTGAAGAACTCCTTCTTTCTTGAGTCAAAGTTGACTCCATTCTTGTGAAGCTTCTTCAACATCTTGGTGGTCCTTCTCACCATGAGAGCAATGTTGGAATCATCTTCATCATCGCTTGTGCTCTCATGATGTACCTCAATAGCCTTGGACTTGCCCTTCTTGTCATGGCTTGCTTTGAAGGCCAAGTCCTTCTTCTTGTCGGTGGAAGAGCCACCACTTGGTGTGATGTGCATGTACATCTCATGCGCATTGATCTTTCCCAAGATTTGAGTTGGTGTAGCGGTGAAAAGATCACCTTGATGTAGCACCGTCACGATGTGTCCATACTTCTCAATTGGAAGGACACAAAGAATCTTCCTCACAACATCGGATGGTTGCATTTGTGTGAGGCCAAGTCCATTTAGCTCTTCTACAAGAACATTCAACCGTGAGTACATTTCATTTGCACTTTCATTAGCATGCATATCAAAAGAGTGAAGTTTTTGCATAACTAAATGATAGCGTTCCTCACGCTCACTCTTGGTTCCCTCATGGAGCGCACAAATGTTTTCCCATAGATCATGGGCATTTTTGTGGTTCCGAACACGGTTGAACACATCTTTGCAAATGCCTCTAAAAAGAATGTTTTTGGCCTTTGCATTCCATTTATCATTTTCCTCCTCATTAGGAGTAAGGCTTGTGCCTTCCTTGGGCTTGGCAAAGCCGGTTATGGTGGCATCACGGCATTTCACATCAACCGCTTCTAGATACGACTCCATACGGACTTTCCAATATGGAAAGTCGTCTCCCTCAAACATGGGAGGTGGTCCATCACCTCCGGACATCTTAACTCTAGGCGGTTAAGCCTATATCGAGAGCACGAGGCTCCGATACCAATTGAAAGGATCAAGATGCCCAAGAGGGGGGGGGGTGAATTGGGCTTTTCTAAAACTTCTTGCGATAATAAAACCTATCAAGCCCCAATTATCCCCTTAGAGCCTAGAGGTGGTTTGACAAGAATCAATTGCACAAAAGACTATCGCTAAACCATTTCTACTCTAGCATGACAATTCAACTTATGAAAGAACAACAAGTAAATGCGGAATTGAATTGCTCAAAGGTAAATGCGTAGAGAAGAGAGTAGAGATGACACGACGATCTTTTTGCCGAGGTATCGAGGTGTCGGCACACCCCCCTAGTCCTCGTTGGAGCACCCGCGCAAGGGTATTGCTCCCCCTTGATCCGCGCAAGGATCAAGTGCTCACTACGAGCTGATTCTTCGCCACTCCGGCCCGGTGAATCGCTCGCTACCGGTCACAACTTGGCTTGGGTCATCCACAAAGCCTCCGGATGATCACCAAGCTCTCCGATCGCCACCAAGCCGTCTAGGTGATGCCGATCACCAAGAGTAACCAGCTAGAACTCTCACTTGACCAAGACAAGGCCAAAGAGATGGATGGATGCACACTTGCTACTCAATTCTCACTAGGAGGTGTCTAATTCTCACAATTAGCAATCACTTAACCTCACTAGGGCTCTTGCACTCACTTACACTCACAAGGTGTTTCTCAGCTGATGGAAGTGGCAAGAACACTCAAATGGATGGAGGCAAGGAAGTATATATACCCCTCAACCCGGCCATCCAAAATCAGCACAAGACAGGTATTTTGCGGGGGCATCGGACGCGCCGATGCCAGGCATCGGACGCTCCGATGACCTCGTCCAACGGTCTACTGTACCTTCTTATCAGACATGTTTATGGAGCATCGGACGCTGGGGAGCGTCCGATGCCCCTGCATCGGACGCGTCCGATGCCGAAAAGACCTCTCTGGAACCTCTCTGCATGGCCATCGGACGCTGGCCCTCAGCGTCCGATGCCGGCGTCCGATGCCCTTCACAGTTCACTCCCAAGTGAACAGTGACACCGGACGATCCGATGTGGTACCATCGGAGCCTCCGATGCCACGCACCAGACCAAACCCTAGGTCGGTGTGGGCATCGGAGCCTCCGATGCCCACTGATCCAACATCCGATGCCCATACCAAGGGCAAGATCAACTCGGATCGCGACGCGGTCTTAACGACTTTTGTTCCTCTCGACATAAGGCATCTCTCTGAGCTACCTAGGGCTATGAAATAACAAGTGTGCACCACACCTACCTCAATAGACTCATCTAGGTCAAGCTACTGATTCACACCCCTCTTTATAGTACGGCCAAAGGAAAAAACAAAGACCTAAGACTACCTAAGTGTCCTTCAACACCATGCGACACTTAGCCTAGCCTACCACCGTCTTCGTCGTCCGTCCTTTGAAAACCGAAACGATTTCCATCGCCAGGGGACATGAACTCCATATGCCCGTATCGTCGCCGTTACCGTGACCTAACTCATCTCTGTTTCTGCAAAACACACGTTAGTCACAGTAATCTTGTGTTTCATCCAATCACCGAAACCACTAGGGGCCAAGATGCGTTCAGAAATGAAGAACCTCCTCGAGACAGCCGCTCTGCAGCAGGCCGAGAGCTCAGCCTCGCGCCGACACGGAGCGGCCTCGGGGAAGCCAGCAGACACGCCCCGCAACGAGCGTGAGACGTCCGTCCACCAGCCGGACGCCTCTCGAGCCAGGCCAGACTGGGAGCAGATCGTCGACAACCGGCCACCTCGAGACCCCAATGACGCCCGCAACAACATCAACCGCCGGCGCAAGGACAAAGGGGCCGAGGAGCGTGGCTATAGTGCCCATCGAGGGAGGCGCTACGACAGTGACGAGGACCGGCAAGCCCTCGAGCCCCCGGGCCCTAGGGTCTTCAGCCGGGCCATCCGCAGCTCAACCCTCCCCGACCGCTTTCGACCACCGACCAACATCGTGAAGTATGACGGGGAGGTCGAGCCCAAGTTATGGCTCTCCGACTTCCATCTGGGCTGCCAACTGGGCGGGGCGAAGAGCGACGACCGCATGATCATACGCCAGCTCCCACTCTACCTCTCGGACACCGCCCGTCGGTGGCTCGAGGGGCTCCCGCCGGATCAGATCCACGATTGGGCCGACCTAGTCAGGGTCTTCGATGGGAATTTCAAGGGGACTTGCGTGCGCCCAGGCAACCCCTGGGATCTACGACGTTGCAGGCAGACAACGGACGAGCCCCTCCGCGACTTCGCTCGGCGATTCTCGAAGCAGCGCCTTGAGCTCCCCCACGTGCCTGATGAGGATGTCATCTCAGCGTTCCTCGCGGGCATGACATGCCAAGAGCTAGTCCACGAGCTAGGGCGCTACCGTCCTAGGACGGTCGAGGATCTGATGGATCATGTCACCAGCTTTGCCTCAGGCGACGAGGCAGTGGGAGCCTTGTTTGGCCGCTCCAAGGACAAAGGCAAGGCGGTGGCCATGCCGGAGGGCCCGAGCAAGGGCAACAACGACAAGAACCACAACAACAACAACAAAAAGAAGAAGAACATGGGCAAAGGTCAGAAGGCGAAGCGCGACGCCGATGACGACGACGATGAAGAAGTGCTCGTGGGCACCCTCGAGCATAAGAAGCCTCGAAGCCCCCCTGACGGGGCTGTCTTCGACAAAATGCTCGAGGACCCCTGCCCTTATCACAAGGGTCCCACGAATCACAAGTTGAAGGACTGCCGAATGATGAAAGGCTTCTACTCCAAGCTCGGCGACAAGAAGGAAGACGCGCCTAAGGGCAAGGACAACAATCGACACGACGACGGGGACGCGGACGGCAACTTCCCCCGGTGCGCGACTGCTTCATGATCTACGGGGGCCCAGCCGTCGGGCTCTCAGCTCGAGAGAGAAAGAAGGAGCGCAGGGAGGTCTTTGCACTCTGCCACGACGCCCCCCGGTATCTTGACTGGTCTGATGCTCCGATCACGTTCGACCGTGACGACCATCCGGACCATGTCGTAAATCCGGGGGCGTACCCCCTCGTCGTCGACCCCGTCATCGTCGACGTACGGTTCTCCAAGGTGTTGATGGATGGGGGCTCGAGCCTCAACATCATATGCCGGCGGTCGCCCCCCCCCCCCCCCCGCGTCTGCCTCCTTCTCCCGGCGACGGTGCGGCGATGGGCTCCGGGATCGCTCGCGACTCCCATCACGAGACGACCGGGAGCTCCTTCCTCGACGGTCATGGTGGCGGGGGCTCGACACCCCCTCATGTTGCCCGCTCTTCCGCGGGCTCGATGTCGTCTTCGACGACTTGCGGCGGTCGGGCCCGGAGTCCCTCTCGGCGTGTTGACCGCTTCTCGAGGTCCGGCCCTTCTCGAGACCCTCCGCCTGGGTCGACGCGGTCGTGACCTCCTTCTGCGCCGCGGCGATGGCGCCCCGAGTTCGAGGCCTCTTCACGTCAGGGGGCACGTCCGGCACGGAGCTCGACGTGCCCTGAGCCTCCGACGAGGCGGGGCCTGGCGTGGCCTTCCGCTGCTGCGTCCCGCGCGATCCCTTCGCCGGGGGGATCTCCAGGATATTCTCCTGCACAGAAGAGCAGTCAGCCCTAATGTCGACGACCCCCGCGCGCCTCAGACGCGCATCCATCCCTTCATCATCGCTCTCCTCCTCATCGTCATCCTCCTCCTCCTAGCTCGTGTAGTTTAGCTCGGGGGACTCCTCTCCAGGCTACCGGTTACGACGAGCCTTCGCAAGCCTCTGATCCCGGTCCACCCGACGCAAGTTCTTCTCTTTCTCTTTCTTCTTCTTTGCATCCTTACTCTCCTTATCTTTCTGAGCAGAGAGGCGCCTCACCTGTCTTTCCGCGGCGTCCTCCTTCACCGGGGGCCTCGACGCGTGACATGTGAACGCCCCCTGCAAAAAGAAACTTGATGAGAAAAAACCACAAAGAGAGTAAACAAGGTTCGAAGAAAGAGAAAGGAGGGGAGGCTCGAAACAGCTTAGCTTGAAGAAGGCTTACCGGGTCGAGACACCCCGCGTCGGGTGCCATGGCGATCAGGTTGGTCTCCTCAGGGCGGAACGGCCCGTGGATCGTGACCGTCACCCGGGAGGCACCCTCGTTCCGAGGCAGCCTCTCCTCGGCCATCCTCGACCTGTTCAGCTCCTCGAGCGGGGCATTTGGCCCCAACTCGTACATCAGAAGGGGGCGGTCCGCCAGAGGAAGGACCCTCCGCTGATGGAACGCCCAAATGACCGCCTGGACGGTTAGTCCCTTCTCCTCCACCAGCGACCACATCGTATTCATCAGCGGCATCAGGTGGCGCTGCCTGTCCGCCACAATGCCCCAATTCCACTTCTCAGGGCGCTTGGTGATGATCCTGCCGGTGTACTGCGGAAGGAGCCCGTCCTCGTTCCGCAGGTAGAACCAGTGGTCGTCCCACCCCGCCTGGTTGGAGGAAAGCTTGTAGTGGAGGTAGTAACGGGGGACGTTGGCCGACGAGGGACCGGTCCTCGCGGTGATGGTGAGGGAGCCCGCGCGCGCGAGCCTCCTCCCGCTCGGCTTCACGGCCTTATGAAAGAGCTCGCCCCGGAAGAGGTGGACGAACATCTCCCAATGAGGCTCGATCTTCAGGTATCCCTCGCACACCGCGGCGTAGATGGCGGCGTGCGAGATTGAGTTGGGGGAGAAGTGCTGCAATTCCACCTCGAAGTGGTGAGCCAGCCCCCGCATAAAGCGGCTTGGCGGAACGCCAAGCCCCATGCGGTGGTAACGCGTGAAGCTCACCACATACCCCTCCGGCGGGTGCGGCTCCTGGTGGTCCGCCGACGGGAGAATCCACCACGCGGGCCCCTCCCGCGGGTTGCGGCGGAGAAACCCCTGGTCCACCAGCGACTCCAGCTCAGGCTGCGACGTCTTCATCGGGCGCCAGTCTTCGGGCGGCAGCACCTGGGTCTGGGCGGCCATGGCGGCGATGGCGCGGATCTGAGCGGCGGACGGACGGCCGGGAAGATTACCAATCGCTAGCTTGGGGAGAAAGCGTGTGGGGGCTGCGGGGGCTGTGAAGGCAAAGGCAAAGAAAAGAGTCCCTCACCCCTCACTCGATATTTATAAAAGAAAACCCCAACGGGCGGAATCTCCCACGACAGAGGAAAGGTAACCGCACACATTTAATGCGCCCACCTAACCACGTCTCGAGCCGGTTGACAGGTACACGCGGAAACTCCCCCTCCGCTCCACTACTAGGGCCCACCACGACCGCCGCTCTGACTTCATGTCCGTCGCCCTGGCGCCACGATCTCCACTCCCTGACAGTTTCCGCCTAAAAAGGCGCGCCCAACGGGCAGAAGGATTCCAAACGACGGAGGCTACTTCAAGAAGGTAAAAACGGGCCTCAGCCCTTCCAAGTCTCGAGGCAGCGAAGGCTGGCCCTCGAAGAGGGTTCGACAGCCGGCTTCGAGCACCCGAGTCAGGGACACCAAGGGGCGCCACTCGCAGCATCGCTCGAGGGCCAAGCCCTCGAGGCCCCTCACGTGTATCCAAGGCAGGGCGCACGACATGCAGTGAGATCCCCTCGGAGGGAGGCATCGAGCCACCAGGTCCTATCGAATGGACCCGACATTCCTGCAGACCGAGCGCCCATGCTTTATGAGATCGCCTCCGGGCTTCAGTCGACCCTATCGAACGGGGCATGAGGTCTCACTTGGATTCCCCCGTTACCAGCTCACCGAGAACCTCGATACTCGCCCGCTCGTGGTAGTACGAGGCATCCCCCCTCGCATCCGATCGAAAGGACTCGCGGGATGACAAGCTAGGGCAACTGGCGTGCCGGACAGCTCGAAGAGCCGGCCGGTCGGTTCAGCCTGGCACCCCTCGACGAAAGAGGGTCAAAGAACTCGGGGGCTCGTCACTCCCGAACCTAAAAAACGTAACTAACGCTCACACTCGTGAAAAAAGCCCACGAGGGAGTCCTAACCACTCCCCCGTGGCCTCGGGGGCTACACCCGCGGGTGTCGCTCGCGCGACACCCACGGAATCAAAATAACCAAACCCTCGAGAACCAGTTAGCTAACCCTCGAGATCCCGGTGGGGAGCCCCTGCTCGAGTGCTATCACTCGAACAAGGGCTCGGGGGCTACTGTCGGGGGACCACAAAAGGGGTACCCCCAATCAACGCAAAACAAATAAATTAAACCTAGAGCACCAATTAATAAGAGACCTGACTAGTCTAACCCCCTAAAGAACCAACCCCTCGAGGCCTACAACGCCGGCCCACCGCCAGGAAGCCCGGGCCCGCCAAAGCCTTACCAACCGCCTCATGGTAGCCTACCTCTCGAGCCCTGGCACATAGGCCTCGAGCCCACTACAGCCGTACACCGTTCCTCGAGACCCCACGTGGGGACCTCAAGCCTCTCTAACACAGTAACCTATACCTCGAGACACATCATACCTCCCTCGAGCAACGCCAGACATCGGATACCAGCCCCATACTGCGCATTTAATGCGTCCACCTACTCTGGTCACATCCTCTGGTGCACGACATATGCCACAGTGAACCGGGGCCAGAGTCAAACCTCGTTTTCACCACAAGCATGAGCAAAAAGGCACAAGTACAACACTGTTAGGCCATACCCTGCACTGTAGCACACTCGAGTCACATCTCGAGACCTGGATTCCCGCTGTACGGCCGGGTTTTCCGGGACTTGCCCATACCTGCGGAGGCTCGAGCCCCTCGTAGGCACCACCTCGAGGCCAGTCCTGCGCCCCTCGAGCCCTGACTGCTTTCATGCTCTTGGAGGACAGGTACCCCAAGGCCCGGAGGGACCCTGCCACGTCCTGTACATGCCAGAATGGGCGCTGCACGGCCTCCACGTCGCCACGCCCCCACGTCCGCGCCCGGGATGGAAGCCACGCTTCAAGGACGCCTCAACAACAACCCCCACGCCGGCTCCAGTGACCTCGACAAGACAGAATTCCAACCCTTCGCCGTATTGGGCGTTGTACATGTCACTCCTGTGTAACCCTGGCCTCCTCTTGTTCTATAAAAGAGGACACCAGGGCCCTTCACGCACACGAGTCTACACGACACATACACAAGTTCGGACTCTCGTCCACGCTCGTTGAGCTTGTATTGCCCCTGTACAAGCACTTAGGTGCAAGTAATACAAGAACCTCATCCCCCCGCTGGACGTAGGGCCTTCTTTGCCCGAACCAGGATAAACCCTTGTGTCATCTTGCATCACCATCCAGGAAGGGAGCACGCGATCATATTACTAGTTGGTGTCATACCCCCGGGGTCGAAACACCAACAAAATTGCACGTTGTAATCTAAAGACGGAGTTTGAAATGGGAGATACGGTCTAAACCAAAATTTCATTTTGTGTTTAAGATCCAAGTATTTTCTTCCAGAATTTGTACTAAAGCTATCTATATCCACATCATATTGAGTAATCCGATATGAAGGTATATCCTATAGTTGTTCTACCTCACGATGGAGGAAGATTGTTTTATACCATAGCGATTGAGACGAGATATTGAGACAAGTTGACCATTATCTCAGTGCTATTTATGCGCTAATATATCTTGCAAAAGTTCCCGACCGGATATTTATTTGCAATGATTTGCTATCCAAATAGCAGCGCTATTCTACCATATGTTGGTAGATTGAAGTTAAGAATATCTCTTGATATTTCAAATAGCACATGTGGTCTTGGTATAACCCAGGACCCTGATTACGTGGATATAATGATTCTGGTCATTTCCAGGATCCCCAAATTCCAGATCATTGTAATAAGCTTTACATAACAATCATTCTGATATTGTATTTTTACAAGGCTTCACATGTATGTGTATAGCTAGTCAGAATGATATGTCACATACTGAGATTATGTGATATTGATTCTATTGAATCAAAAGTCATTATCTTGAAAAGGTAATGCAACTTGTGTTGTTTAAATAAGACAAGTTATACTTCTGCATTAAGATTGTTCTATCCTATAGGTAATATGGACATTTGAATATTTGCAAACTAAGTCTTGTGATAATCTCGCAGAGATATTCACATAGTCTACCATACTCCACATTTCTGATGTGTTGAGAACATTGGTATGAAGTTGATTAATTAGTTTGAGGTTTGCAAGTATTAGGGGAAGCGTCTCCCTGATTGGTAACTTGTTATCAGGGGGAGAGTCTCCCTGATTAATAACTTGTTGCAAATATCATATTGCACTCTTTTCTTTGTATGAGTTTTTCCCATTGGGTTTCTCATATAAAAGTTTTTAATGAGGCAATATTAACACAAGATTATGTCATATTATCCTTTTCCCCACAGGGGTTTTTGACGGATAATATTAGGACATAAGATACATTGTACTCTTTTCTTTGTGTGAGTTTTTTCCTTTTATGGTTTCTCACATAAAGTTTTTGATGAGGCAATGTCACTACAAAGGTATATGTTATATCATCCAGTTTTCCCCACCGGGGTTTTTTGGAAGATGATATTTGAGGCATATTGACCTTAGGGTCAAGGTGTTTTTAGACGAAGGCTTTGAGTTTACTCAAAGGGTCTAATAACATTGGTGATTGTATATCATGGTGTTTTCTCCTTATTTTTCCCACAGGGTTTTTAAGGAGTTTTGCCTGGTATATCGATATACTTTGGTTTTTCCCACAAGGTTTTTCCAAAGCTTCAAGACTTATTCTGATGAACGAACAACGGTGCCTTTACAAAATCATTTGATCAAGGGGGAGTGTTGAGATTAATTAGGATCATGGAATTAAATAGCCCGCTATTTGTGCCGCTATAGCCCGAAATAGCTTGAAAAAAATTGTGCCGCTATTTGCGTTCATGCACAATTCTACCGCTATTTTGCCGCTAAAGTCCGCTAATTACAGTTTTTAAAACGCTAAACACTTTAGCTTTAGCTCGCTATTTAAAACCATGATTAGGATTAATTAATTAGTGATCAATTATTGTGATTCCCATAATTAGCACATGCTAATTATGTTAACCGTACAGGCCCCTACGACACGAATGACCGTCTTTTTACTTTGAGTCACGGCCAAGGCAACTGCCTTTGTATATATGTAAAGATCTCGTTCACAGAATACACAGTTCGATTCAATCTTTCCTTTAACAGTTGGCAAGCGAGCTTCCTAGTAGCAAGCAAAGTTCTTATTTGTAAGTGCATCTAGCTTTTAGTGATTTTGGTAAATTGGATAACAACTCAATTAAAGGTCGAACAGGTTCAACAAGATAAACAAACTTAATGATATTCCACATAGTGTTAAAATGAAGGTCAAAATTATGTATTATTGTGTTGGAAGAAATAGAAATAATATAATTCAAACAAAAGACAACAGTGCAAACGGATTGATGAAATGGTTTTATGTTGTTGATAGTATCATGAGAAAACAAGTATATTTGATAAAATGACAATTGAGACATTAGTTGATGATTTCAGACTATCTCAATAGTGACTTTTCACGAGCTGATACTAGATTAGCTTTGATCAAGGCTGAAGAGTGAATCAAGAACGCATAAGTGAATAAATGACAAGCAAAGCTCAAGTGACAAAGGACATAACTCATATTAGGTATAAGTTGAACTCCATATTGGTTTGCTTGTAGGGATAAAGATTTGAAAAAACCACTTTACATTGACTTAATCAAGTTTGAAGTACGATGAAGATAGTTATTGAAGTAAGTGTTAGGAGTGTCAAGCTAAAATAAAAGAGGATATAAAGAATTGGAAATTGGTCCGGCCATATTGATGTTGATCCATGTTTGTCTCTATGTGAATCAAATTGAAGCTTGATTGATATCAACATTCGTATATAGAAGATATTCAAGCAAGGGTCACAAATAAAAAAATAGTTTTTAATAGATGCTTAATATGATGTGACTGTAGCATGACTTGTTAGGTTGAAGATAGCAATAAAAGGGTTTTGAGGGACTAAGTGGATGCGAAAGTCAAGGAGACCGGAGTACCATAGCTAAGGTTAAAAAGAGAGTCCTTGCATTGAGTCGAGATACTAATAAAGTTATGAAAGGTCATGCTAAGATCAAGTCATTAGTGGAAGTGTCTTGAAGCTATGAACTGAACTCACATGTGTTGAAATGATTCAAGTCACAAACTCAAGGTGTGTTCTTTTATAGAGATGAGACGGGGATAACTGCAAACTCACGTGTGATATTGGAGCCCCCAATTACAAAAAGAAATGTCATTGGATTCAAAGGCGTTTAAGTTATTTTACACTTTGAATTTGACTTTAGGAAAAATCCATACTACAAAGGGGACACAATGCTCAAACTTAAATGTGCAACTAAGTGCTTAAAAGTTCCACCAAAACATCCTCAAAAACTAGCCACCATAACAAGCTTTTAACTTCTACTTTTTGGTTGTCTCTATCAACGCAAAAGTTTTGCTTTAAGAGCAAAATTACCGCGGGGGGGGGGGGGGGCACAAGTTCTACTATGAGAGTAACACTTTTGTAACTTAAAGTTATCGTTGGTCAGTAGAGGGTATTTTATTTCTCCTTCTTGCTCCCCCCAGCAACCAGATGGACATTTCCTCTTAAGTGTGACTAGAGCAACTCTCTCTCCCTCACTCATCGTTGGAGCCTCCCAAGCTTCTCCCTTCGACCCCTCTCCAATTCTTTGAGAGTTTGAGCCTTCAAACTACATTATAGAGCAGCCACATATGTTCTTCAACTCTCGGAGCACTTGGTTTGCACTCAAACTGGTGGATTATATTTGTTACTCTCAGAGCTTTGCTCCTAACTGGCTAGGCGTTGCTTGGAAGCTTCAAACTCAGTTGTGGTAGCTCCAGGACATTTGCTATCACCTCTACATCTAGTAAGAACTTCTCATCTCAGAAGACTTGCCCTCTTGACTTGAGAACAAGGACAAGGTTGAAAGAGACCAGAGCCTTTGTGGCTTCCTCGACAACGGGATAAACTATTTTGTCTCTTGTGTTCTTGCTATTTATTTTGTATTATTTGTCTTGTGGCGATTCTAGGATCTGGTCCCGATCTACTTGCTCGTGCACTTCCACCAACATCGAGGTGGTAGAATAGGCTCTATACTATTCCAAGAAGCTCAAGGATATGTCCGATCTAAATTTTGTTGAGTAGATTTTGAACTGAGATTTCAAACTTGTTAGGGAGAGTAGAAGTTCTGCTGAGCATAGACCTCGAGTAGAAGTGTTGCTCGTAGTTCTAACATATATTCGAGTTGATTTTTTACAGTCTTATTTAACCCCGACATCAAGGTACTTTCATTACTAAAATCAGAAAAACTCTATGCTCGTGATGAAGAAGCAAGTTTGCTGACACCTCCAATGATTAAACTAACAAACTATTCCTTTCGTTCCAAAATATAAATCATTTTGACATTTCTTTGTTACATCTTTCACATATATCTAGACATATATTATATCTAAATATATAACAAAATAGATGTATCAAAAAAGTCAAAGTACCTTATGTTTATAATGGAGGGAATACCTTATATTTATCACATCAATTAGAGTGCCCAAAATGTAATTCTAAACATTTCACCATGGGTTTCATGTCACTTCGTTTCCCTCATTTATATCTCTGAGTGGGTGCCAAGAGCATGCTTATAGCTATTTCAAGCCTAATCGGCCATCCACGAAAAATATAAAAAATAAAGTTTGATCAAAATTATATAAAAATACTAATATTTATAATAAGAGATAAGTATCATTGAATTAATTATAAAATATATCTTTGTAACAAACTTAGTTGAATATATAAATATCTAATTATTATAAACTTATTTAATTTTAAAATTATTATTTTTACTTATACAAACTTCATAGCTGCGTCTTTTTTGAACGAAGGGATAATACCAGGTTCTGGAGCTGCCCTTCGTAAACCCAAATGCGCCCTGGCCCCTGTGCTGCCATGTCTATAATACCAGGTCACGCAAAACTGACACATCAGCAAGCACGCTCCACTCTTCTCGGTCCAGTGAGGACCAGGTCCAGCCGGCAGCCGCGAATCCCTCCCCTCCCCACCCTCCTCCATATTCTCCCCACCTCGACCCCGATCCCCAAACCCCTACCATTTTTTCCCCCAGAGTGGAGCCGCCACTCCCATCAACACCATTCTGAGGAAAACCTAGATCCGGCCCCCTAGCCGCCGGCCATGGCCACGCGCCGGGCCCTCTCATCCATCCTCCGCTCCGCCTCTCGCTTCCGCTCCGCCTCACCATCCCCGTGCCCGCGTGCGCCGCTCCACCACCGCCCGTCACCCGCGGGCTTCATACTCAACCGCGCAGCCGCCTACGCCTCCTCCGCGGTGGCCCAGGCCGCGCCCGCTCCGCCGCCTCCTACCGCCGGCAAGAAAACCGGTGGCGGCAAGATCACCGATGAGTTCACCGGCGCCGGCGCCATCGGCCAGGTGTGCCAGGTCATCGGCGCCGTCGTGGACGTGCGCTTCGACGAGGGGCTGCCCCCGATCCTGACCGCACTCGAGGTGCTCGACAACAACATTCGCCTCGTGCTCGAGGTGGCGCAGCATCTCGGGGAGAACATGGTCCGCACCATCGCCATGGACGGGACAGAGGGGCTCGTTCGCGGCCAGCGTGTTCTCAACACCGGCTCTCCCATCACTGTAAGCCCATTTCCTCATTTCCCGTTCTTTTTTGTGTGTTTTGAGTTGATATATTCGGATGTCTATCTGATGAGTCGGCGAACCCGGCGGGTTTTAGGTTTGATCTAGACGTACGGATCCATCTATTGTCCAGTCAGTGCTTTGTAGATCTACGACTTTTTTATCGATAGTATGCTGCTTATTTGGCTGATAATACATATGCCTGTAGCATTATCGTCATGGTTTAGTAAAATTCGAAACTGCCAATCCATTCCATATACGTTTTTTATCCACTAATCTCATCATGAGTCATTGAAACAGCCGGGATCAGCTGAAATAAGTTCAAGCGAAAACACCAAAGCTATGGATTATTTTGCCATTCAATAGTTTGATAAAGTCACTAAAGAAACTTCATATAGCCATAATAAAGTATAAACATCTTTGAAAGTTTTTCCCATCTCTTTTTGTCATCTACTCAGCTTATCATGGGCACATGCAGCTTTTGTGACTTGCTTATTATGTGTTCTATGATTTAGCTACTGAACTCATACTAAGTTACAGCTCTGCTGTATATAAGTTTTGTACCTATGTATTGGGTCCATAGGCTCTAGATGCTTACAGTATCTGGACCTAGCTGTTGCTAGTCTCTTAATTACCATGCTACACCGTCTTCCAGACCATGTCTCAGTTGTGCTTTTGTTTCTAGGTCCCTGTTGGTAGGGCAACACTTGGACGCATTATCAATGTTATTGGTGAGCCTATTGATGAGAGGGGAGATATAAGTAAGTCTGCATGACATTGTTTTTACTTTTAACATTTACATATACACTATTAAAAGTTGCGCTTATATTCTTGTTTTGTTGATTGCTCCTTGCTTTTAGCAACAAATCACTTCCTCCCTATCCATCGTGAAGCCCCAGCCTTCGTCGAGCAAGCTACAGAGCAGCAAATTCTTGTTACTGGAATCAAGGTGCACCTCTTTGGAAGTGTGTGTCTGTCTAGTTTGCTAGGTTCTTTTCATATTTCAAGGCTTATTGTGCATAGTTTTAATACAAGGCTTCTACTTCTATCAGGTCGTGGATCTTCTTGCACCTTACCAAAGAGGTGGTAAAATTGGTCTTTTTGGTGGTGCAGGGGTGGGGAAAACTGTTCTTATCATGGAACTGATTAACAATGTTGCCAAGGCTCATGGTTTGTTTTTTTACAGAACTGGATGGGCATGCTGCAAAATTGTTGTGTTTATGATGACTTATTTATTTCATTTCTTCATCTAGGTGGTTTCTCCGTCTTTGCTGGTGTTGGAGAACGTACTCGCGAGGGTAATGACTTGTACAGAGAAATGATTGAGAGTGGTGTCATTAAGCTTGGTGATAAGCAGGTAATGATCAGGATTCTGAATGTTGTTGGGTTTCATATCTGTTAGGTGACTTTTCCTTAATTGTACTTTATGGCAGAGTGAGAGCAAGTGCGCTCTTGTCTACGGTCAAATGAATGAGCCTCCTGGTGCTCGTGCGCGTGTTGGGCTGACTGGTTTGACTGTTGCTGAGCATTTCCGTGATGCTGAAGGACAGGATGTGCTTCTCTTCATCGATAATATTTTCCGTTTCACCCAGGTAGATTCACCTCATGTTTTATGTCCAGAAAGTACCTGCAATGGTATTCCTGTTATTGGATATGCAGATGGCATTACTCAATCAGTCTCATATGTATTTTCTGCCTTGATTCTGCATACATCAAAGCTGAAAACTTTTACATCTGGTATATATCTGTCAGGCGAACTCTGAGGTGTCTGCTCTTCTTGGGCGTATTCCATCTGCTGTGGGATACCAACCCACCCTTGCTACTGATCTTGGAGGACTGCAGGAGCGGATTACCACCACAAAGAAGGGTTCTATTACATCTGTTCAAGCTATTTATGTGCCTGCTGATGACTTGACAGATCCCGCTCCTGCAACCACCTTTGCCCATCTTGATGCTACTACTGTGTTGTCACGTCAGGTATGCCTGCCTCATGTCTTGTTAGAATTTCTGTGGATTGATGCTGTTGCTATTATGAGTATGATGTTAGCGTCATCTCTTTGCAGATTTCTGAGCTTGGTATTTACCCTGCTGTCGATCCTCTCGACTCTACATCCAGAATGTTGTCACCCCATGTTCTGGGTGAGGACCACTACAACACTGCTCGTGGTGTTCAGAAGGTTCTTCAAAATTACAAGAATCTCCAAGATATTATTGCCATTCTGGGAATGGATGAGCTCAGCGAAGATGACAAGTTGACGGTCGCTCGTGCTAGGAAGATTCAGCGGTTCCTTAGCCAGCCTTTCCATGTTGCTGAAGTTTTCACGGGTGCACCTGGAAAGTATGTTGAGCTGAAGGAGAGTGTCAAAAGTTTCCAGGTATATGTCATGACTGTAACCTATCTCCTGGCCCATTGTGAACAGTACTATTGCAACAGTTCCCCCTCTCCAATTATCATCGTTTGGCTAAACAATCCAGTTGGTTTTCTTTGCCTTGCAGCTTAGTACTCAATGCATGATTAAATTCTGTCAAATTTAATGATTTTTTGATGTGGTCATTAGGTACTAGAGTCTATGGAAATGCGTCTTTTGACAAAATTGTAGTAGTTTTTTTTTTCTCTTGATTTTACTTCTAGCATGAACCACAGGTTGGCTAATGGACATTTGGCTTGTCATATGATGTTTTCCATTGTTGTCCTTTATCATAGCTTTCAACAACATATTGTTGCAGGAGTAAGTAAAGTTACCTCTTGTAGACTGTCCCATGTCCAAAGTGATGACACACAAGTACTTTATTCAGAACACTGACGGGGTAAAATACATGTAGTCACTTTTTTATGCAATGATGGTTATTATTTTTTCATGGAGGTAAATCCTGCTTATATAGCAAGCAAACAAGGTTCACATGATGGTTTGTTATGATATGATGACTATTATATACACAATAAATGCCTTGCAAATTCTACTAGCTGCTTTAAGAGATCTTGTCATCTTAATAGGATTCTTATCATGTGTATGTATGAGTATTTTTTTTTGTCTCACTAATGAAATGCAAATGACAGCACCCATTTTTGTGCTTTTGCGGTTAGTGGTAACTATTTGAACCTTTTCTTTGTATCGTATAGGGTGTTTTGGATGGCAAGTATGATGACCTTTCAGAACAGTCATTCTACATGGTTGGAGGAATAGATGAGGTCATCGCCAAGGCAGAGAAGATTGCCAAGGAATCTGCATCATAAACAGTCTCCACAGGCAACTGAAAATTTAACTTTTGGAGCTCAACATGTTGTGCCTTTTATTCTGTGTTATCAAGAACATGTATTTACGTGCAGGATGCCCTGCCCTGCCAATGGATGTGTTTCCCCTCCCTAATAAGGATTCACAGTGACATTTTCATTTGGCTTACTGCCCTTTGAGGAAGAATTATTTTTTTTTATGACGGCAAAACAATAAACTTGTTAATTATCAAAGAAATACTGTAGTCTCCCATGTTCATAGCTGTTATGTGGTCACCTGCAATCCCTTTTTTGCGATCTGTTTCCAACTCCATTGTTTGGTTCATGGGACGGCAAGGGCGTGATTGGTTGCCTGATGTGCTGAGCCTGGCTCATAGTAGGCAGCCAGGCCCATTTGGACCAGGCTGGGTTCATGCAAGGGTTGTGTGTTTGGTTGATCAGATGAAACCGGACAGGTCATGGGGAGATGTTTGGTTGGTTGGATGTACTAGCCTTTTTGAATGTCAGATGCAACACAGGTTTGTGGAATGAATTTGTAATTTTTCATCAGACAAAAAGCTGGCAAACTTAAAACAGTTATCATCATAGGCATTGCAGTTGAATACATGCAGTTTCATCACAGGCAAAGGCAAACAAAATCTGACAGACCGAGAAATTATATAAAGCGTACATGAATAAGTAGCTGATTGATCCACATCAGGCCACCTCAAATATTTAGTCTTAGGAGGGGCACACAGCCAGCCATTAGGTGGTAAGAGGTATGCCTCCAGATCTTACTACACTTGTTAGCCTACATAATATCTATGCAGGTACACTGTTCCACCAAAAGTTAAGTGTCCTAGCCTCTGTACATGTACAGAAACATGTTTCAACACAAAAGTTGAACCGACTAAGTCACTACACAAAAGTCATGTCGTTGAGCAAAAGGAAGGATCAATCTAGCAAACCATGGCGGCACCTACTCAAACATTGTAGTAGTGCTTGGCAAGGAAGGTTCTTAGCTAAAGGATACAGTGGGCCTCACTCATTCCCACAAAAGCAATCCCCTGAGCCTTGTTGTCAAGGAGATAGGAGAAAGCAACCATCAGGGCTTCATCAGTGAAGCCAGCCGTGTACATGACAGCGCCATAGAGCTCTGGATGCACTACCTCAGACTTGACAGCACGGATGGCATCAACAACATTATTAACTGGCTAAGAACAAATCGAGATAAACAAAGATGATTAGTTGAAACACGCACCTTTGCTCAAGCACAAGGTTGCAGCCGTTACCCACTGCAAAAAAAAAAAAAAGATCAAGGCACACAGATTCGATTAGGTCTAGGGAAAAGAGCAAGGGAGCAAGTTTGATCCCACGCTGGATCCCACCAAGGGGTCGTTGCAGGGAAACAACAAAGAGGCAGTGTGAGTGCTGGAAGAAGCGAGAAGAAGAGGGAGAGACTCGAACTCACCAGGACAGATTGACGACCAAATGAGGCGGAGGGAGCGAAGCAACGACGACGGGGTAGTATTTATCGCGGGGAGAAGAAAGCGCGCCAAATCAGCAATAACCCTAACTCTTTCCCGCGCTACAGGGCCTGCACACACGGAGTCGGAGAAAGGCCGCAAGCATACGCGCGTGGCACCCACGCACCAACCAGGCTCGCTAGAAACGAAAACAGATTTCATTTCCGTGGAGCC
This sequence comes from Coix lacryma-jobi var. lacryma-jobi, assembly GCA_009763385.1. Classification (NCBI taxonomy): domain Eukaryota; kingdom Viridiplantae; phylum Streptophyta; class Magnoliopsida; order Poales; family Poaceae; genus Coix; species Coix lacryma-jobi. The sequence goes on along the minus strand of VDCT01001051.1, from coordinate 4,539 downwards.
AGGCTGCGGGAGCAGTCGTGCATCCGTTGAGCCAGGCCCAAGTACCCAACCAGTCAACCAAACATCTCGGACCTGCATCCCAAGGGCCAGGCCAGCTCTAATGCGGGCAACCAATCCGGCCCTAAGGGATGAGGTGAGTTCGGTTCATGGGACGATAAGGGATGATAATGAGATGGACCGATTGCATATGCAGACCTTGTCGCAAGGGATGAGAATGAGATGGGTCGATTGCATTTTTAACTTGTTTGGTTAAGGCGTTAAGCAACATGGAGTATACGCAATTACAGACCATGGTGCTTCGAGACGAGCGTATGAGACCTTGTCGCTTCAAAACGACCGCATGACATATCTCACTTTTTGCTCGAAGTACTCTTTAACGCCATCAACTTAACCAATTACTTAGCAAGGTAAATAAAAGGAACATCTAACTTTATCAAGAGCTTCACACAATGTTTGATACATCATACAAGATAAATAGCTAATGGGAAGCTCATGAACAAAGACCTCTTTGGTGGGTTTGTGGGGGCTTCCACTTTTGCACCGCATTGTTACTGTAGCAGAAGGCGGTGAAGCCCCTCTCTCCTGGTTTTAGTGGCTTCTCCTGATTGTCAGTTCATTTTGGATTGAAGAGAGAAGAATAGCTCTTGCCACAACGTACATCTATAGTAGTAGCGGTAGAAGAAGCTAAAGCCTTTGAGTCATTGCCAAATGATAATAGTCTGTGTGTAAGAAGTAAACATATGCTAAGCACGCTAACAAGTGACGTAGTTGACACTTAACAAGAGAATTTTGACACAACAAGCAAAGCAAGAGCTTAAACAAGAAGTAATGCAAGAAAAAAGAGGCAAAGAGACGACCTGAGTTCCCCTTGGGATCAAGTTGTTGCTACAACCCCTAGTCTACATTGGAGCACCAAAGAGTTATCAAAACTTTAAGCTACACTTCACTAGTAAATACCCTTCTCCACTCATAGAATAGCAAGTTTGAAATCATATACATCTTTTGGAGTCTCCTCAACAAGAACTCCAATGAGGAAGGTCACCAAGTCATCCATCGAGTTGTCTAGGTGATGGCAACCACCAAGAATATAACTCTTCAACTTTAACTCAAAAGAGACTTGGTGTGGCTATGGTAGATAGTTAAGTCACCGACATTGATTTTTTTTCTAATTATTTCACTTCTAAAATCTAATTAAATAAGTCAACGTTTCCCTTCCTCTTGATTTATTACTCACCGTGTTTTTTTATTGTTGTGACAACTTGAAGTAAATCATGCTCTGTGAAGTTGATTTGATAATTTTAGCAATTTGTAAAAATTCATTTTATCGCAATGATCCTTTCCCTTTAGTATATCGTTTTTTCTATCCTTTTTGTGCTTGCATCATACAATCGGATCTCAATGTTACCCAAAACCACGAAAGTAATAATCATAAACCTCTTCAGAATGTTATGCAAGTGTTCTTTAACCTCGAAATTATCATAAAGAAAGTTAGCTTACCCTACTTCTGACACTCAGGCACCGACATGCTGACCCCACCCGTCACCTGGTATGATACATCCACTTGGGGTGTGTTTGGTTGGTTGCACCACTCCTCAGCCAGGCTACACAGATCCGAGAACAGGCGTTTGTTTGGTTCGCGTATCTGTCTGGCCAGGCTCTGCTCGTGCAAGATTCCTCCCGCAGCCTGGCTCTGGAGGAACGTAGAAATCGGCCGTTTCTACCGGGCCAGGCTCGCGTGGTGCAGGTAATTAGTCATCTAATGACGTTATTAATATATTATTAGCATATATTAAATGATATTAATATATTTTGAAGTATATTAAGGAGAATTAAGGTAAACTAAGTGTTATTGGATAATAGTTGTCCGTAATAAATGTCATGATGATGATTATTTATATATTTTTATCTCATGCAACTCGTTTTCATACGAGCAACCAAACAGCTTCTCAGCTCAACCTGTCTCGTGCATACAGACAACCAAACACCACGTTCTTGTATGTATTGGGCCTGGCTACCCAGAACCAAGCTCCTTCTATGCGAGCCAGGCTAAGCTCGTCCGCGAACCAAACAGGCCCTGGCAACCTGCCCTCAAACGAGTCAAGGTGCCATCTGGGCCGTTTAATTCAAAACGGAGGGTTCAAGATGGCATTCCTCCGGATCCGGCCCAATTAAAAGATTTTCGCTAACGGCTCTCTGCCGCTGTCCTCGTCCTGACTCCTGAACCAACCAACGGATTTCCAAACCCCAAATCTTCTCCGCCATTCTTGCCTCTTCCGACTCCCCCCTACCCTATTTCAAAACATTTCAAACCACTCTACGCCTCCTTCCTCTCCTCTCATCCCCTTCCCCCCTCCACTCTCTACGCCTGATCGTACCATCTCCCGTCTCCCCCGGAGATAGTCCGCCGCCAGTCCCGCGCCGCCCCGCCCAGGCCTGCTCGCTCGACGAGGCCGCGCCGGGTGGTGAAAAGGTGAGTATCCTACTTGCGATTCGCCCGGGGATTGGATCCGGTCGCCCGCGGCATAGCGTGCAGCCTCCGCTGAGGGGAAACCCTAGGTCTCCAGACGGGGGTGGGTGGGGGTGTTGTCTGATCTTCCTGTTCAGCGCGGTGGAACCGTTGCTCTGGGGTACATGGTGCGCGCGCGGAGGTATGTTTGTGTTGCCGCGAAGTTGCGTTTGATTTGTGGAATCGCGTCTGCAGGGTGCTGCTGCCGTGCCCCCTCTCTCGCTATGAGTAGCGCTGTGAAGGACCAGCTGCAGCAGATGTCGACGACGTGCGATTCACTCCTGTTGGAGCTCAACGTAAGTCCTCCGCTCTCTAATTCCACAGTTTTTCCCCGGCCTTTTTTGTTGGTTTCTCCGTTCGGAGCGCCCGGTGCGCGATGAATTCAGGTAGTATTTTTTTTGCCTGGGTTGTGTCAGGTGATTTGGGATGAGGTCGGTGAGCCCGACATGGCGAGGGACCGGATGCTGCTGGAGCTCGAGCAGGAGTGCCTTGACGTCTACAGGAGGAAGGTCGACCAGGCCAATCGGTGCAGGGCCCAGTTGCGGCAGGCCATTGCGGAGGCAGAGGCCGAGCTCGCTGGCATCTGCTCAGCCATGGGCGAGCCACCGATACATGTTAGACAGGTTAGTTTCTGTGCTTTGGAGTACCATATACCATGAAAGAAAACAAAATAACATCTGAGTACTACTGCTGTACTGCAGAAGGATATTCTACAGAATTTTCTCTAATGATCTCTTTTACTGCCATTGCAACTTTAGGGCTGTTATAGTGTGATAGCTATTGGCTAGACGCTAGATGTGCAGGTCACTCGAACTCTGCTATGTTGAAGGCTTACAAAAATAACTGTAGTGGCTCTACTGGTAAATGTTACCTTTTCTGATGAAAAATGTTAGTAGAATAAGAACGTGAATGGTTTAAGGTAGTAGCAGAACGAAATTGTCCCATATTGAAGTCAGGAACTGCATGCATTCTGCTATGAAAACTGAATATTTCAGTAGTGAATCCATCAATAATTTGTTTTCTTTTGAATGACAGTCAAATCAGAAGTTACATGGTTTAAGGGAGGAATTGGATGCGATTGTTCCATACATAGAGGAGATGAGAAAGAAAAAGTTGAAAGATGGGACCAATTTGTTGATGTCATAGAGCAAATTAAGAAGGTTGCATCTGAAATCAGGCCTGCAGATTTTGTACCCTTTAGAATTCCTGTAGATCAATCTGATCTGTCATTAAGAAAGCTGGAGGAGCTAACGAAAGAGCTACAATCCCTTCAGAAGGAGAAGGTCAGCATCACTTGTTCCAGTCTGCTTTATTTGTCCAATGAATATTACTCCCCATGTCTATTATTTTCCTTTACTGCTCATGAAAGTCTATAAATCTTATTGTCTGTGCCTGCTTTTGACAGAGTGATCGGCTGAAGCAAGTGATGGACATCTCAACACTTTGCATTCGTTATGCGAGGTGCTTGGTGTAGATTTCAAACAAACAGTGCATGAGGTGCATCCTAGCCTGGGCGAGGCTGATGGATCAAAGAACCTAAGCAACAGTACAATTGAGAGCCTTGCATCAGCTGTAAACAGATTGCGTGAATGGAAAGTCCAGAGGATGCAAAAGGTTGGCACTCTTTATATCACTTCAGAAATTTCAATGATTCAGCGCAGTCAACGTATTTTTTTCCCATTATTCAGCACATTCACTAGTGTCAAATTTGATCGTTCAGCACAGGCAACCCGCAACCCTCAGCAAATTTCAATTATTCAGTGCCTCTAACATTGTTAATATGGAATTCTAAATGTCACAGCTTCAAGATTTGGCATCTAGCATGCTTGAACTTTGGAATCTCATGGATACACCACTTGAAGAGCAGCAGATGTTCCAGAATGTAACGTGCAATATCGCTGCTTCAGAACATGAAATAACTGAGCCTAACACCCTCTCTATTGACTTCCTCAGCTATGTGAGTTCATTGTTCTTTATCTATTGCTCATGCCACTGTTGCTATATTTTTCATTGTTTGAGGTAGGAATGTGCTT
>VDCT01001050.1:0-48086 GCA_009763385.1 Coix lacryma-jobi var. lacryma-jobi | reverse complement strand
GATATTGACGAGGAGACAGCTTTGGAGTATTTGTTTGGGCAAAGGGAGCTTGGTATAGGTTCGGATGGGGCGCTTATGATTCCGAAGGAAGAACCTTCGGAAGTTAGTAAGATAAGGCATAGATACATGTATAGGGCGAGGGTTTTGCCCGGGGAGCTGCCAATTGTCCCTACAGCTCCTTTGTTGTGGGGACCCCTGGTTCCAGTGGAGGGGGGTTTGAGGAGGTGGCCGAAGGTTTGGATGACTTGGCAGTAGTTGAACGTGGGGTTGAACCCTTGTAACTTTGACTTTTTCCTTTTAAGATGTAAGCCGCATTATTGGTTGAGGCAAGTAAAATCTGCAATTTATCTGAATTGGTTTGTAGTGGTTTAACTAAAGTGATTGTGAAGCTTTACGTTACGCTTTTGATGGGATGATTTTGAAAAAAACAGCGACGCCCCCTACTTTATTTTGGCGAGGCTCGCGTGATGCTTTTGATACGCTGATTTGAAAAAACAGCGACGCCCCCACTTTCTTTTAGCGAGGCTCGCGCAATGCTTTTGATTAGCTGATTTGAAAAAACAGCGACGCCCCCACTTTCTTTTAGCGAGGCTCGCGCAATGCTTTTGATAGGCTGATTTGAAAAAACAGCGACGCCCCCACTTTCTTTTAGCGAGGCTCGCGCAATGCTTTTGATAGGCTGATTTGAAAAAACAGTGACGCCCCCACTTTCTTTTAGCGAGGCTCGTGTGACGCTTTTGATTCGCTGATTTGAAAAAACAGCGACGCCCCCACTTTCTTTTAGCGAGGCTCGCGTGACGCTTTTGATTCGCTGATTTGAAAAAACAGCGACGCCCCCACTTTCTTTTTGCGAGGCTCGCGCAACGCTTTTGATAAGCTGGTTTTGGATTTCGCGTCTACTGTTACCACGGGCGGCGGGGTTTGCTTTTTCGGCGAGCCCCTGGCATTTGCAGCGAGGGTGCTCGGATTTTTGGACTTCGCACCTCCCCTTCTCTTGGGTAGAGGTGAAGTTTGTTTTTTTTGCGAGCCCCTGGCGTGATTTCGCGAGGGTGGTCGGCTTTTTGGACTTCGCGCCTCCCCTTATCTTAGGTAGAGGTGAAGTTTGCTTTTTGCGAGCCCCTGGCGTGTTTTGCGAGGGTGCTCAGCTTTTTGGACTTCGCACCTCCCCTTCTCTTGGGTAGAGGTGAAGTTTGTTTTTTTTTTTGCGAGCCCCTGGCGTGATTTCGCGAGGGTGGTCGGCTTTTTGGACTTCGCGCCTCCCCTTATCTTAGGTAGAGGTGAAGTTTGCTTTTTGCGAGCCCTGGCGTGTTTTGCGAGGGTGCTCGGCTTTTGGACTTCGCGCCTCCCCTTATCTTAGGTAGAGGTGAAGTTTGCTTTTTGCGAGCTCCTGGCGTGTTTTGCGAGGGTGGTCGGCTTTTTGGACTTCGCGCCTCCCCTATCTTAGGTAGAGGTGAAGTTTGCTTTTGCGAGCCCCTGCGTGTTTGCGAGGGTGCTCGGCTTTTTGGACTTCGCGCCTCCCCTTATCTTAGGTAGAGGTGAAGTTTGCTTTTAGAAAACGTTCGTTTTTGAAGCAATCTTAAATAGAAAAGAAAAAAATTGCATCGATGATAGCACTCTTTGAAGAAGAGGTGCTTTTCGATGTTTTCTAGTAAATGTAGAGGTTGATTACTTCTTTTTCGGGGGTTCTAACCTGTATTAAGGTTGTGGATGCTGCCTCGTTAAAAAAACCTTACGCCCCTTCGTAAGGAAAAAGAGTGCAGCTCCTTCTGTTTTGTTACATGCACAGAAATGGAAGAAAACGTAAGATGCGACAAAGATTACATATCGCGAGGGCTCGCTAAGGCTCCGCTATGGGTAGAATTTGCGAAGGTTGTCAATGTTCCAGGTGTGTGGTAGGATATTGCCTTCGCTGTCGGAGAGATGGAAGGAGCCTCGACGATTGCATTCTGCGATCAGGAACGGCCTGTCCACTTAGGCTGAAACTTTCCGGCCATGTTGGCGTTTTGTTTACGGATGAGGACGAGGTCACCCTTCTGCAAGTTTTTGATTCTGACCTTTTTATCTCTCCATTTTTTGGTCACTTCCTGATACTTGCGAAGGTTGTGCACTGCGCTGCATCTTGTTTCTTCTAGTAAGTCGTTGTCAATCAGGTTAGCTGGCTCATCATTTGCGAGGGTTGTTCTTGGTGAAACGTATTTTAGCTCCTCTGGTAGCACGGCTTCTTCGCCGAACAGAAGTTAGAAGGTTGTGAATTTGGTTGCTCTGCATTCGGAGGTATTGTGAGACCGGGTGACTGAAGTTAGCTCGTCTACCCATTTGCCTTTGGGTCTGCCTTGCAACTTTTTGGATATGGATTGGAAGATTGTTGCGTTGGCTCTTTCAACTAGGCCATTGGATTGCGAGTGTCGGACTGAGGCGAAGCATAGAATTGTTCCGATTTGTGCGCAGAATTCTTTGAAAACCTCGCTGTCAAACTGGGTGCCATTGTCGACGGTTAGATGTTGGGGAACTCCGAAACGACAAACTATTTGCTGCCAAAAAAACTTTTTTACTGCGAGGGAGGTTATGGAGGACAGCGGTCTTGTTTTAGTCCATTTTGTGAAATACTCCACTGCTACCACCGCATAGCGAAGGTTCCCCGGAGCCGTCGGTAGTGGACCCACGAGATCCATTGCCCACCTTTGCAGAGGCCAAGTTGGGCATATGAGGGTTGTGAGAGCCCCTGGGGTGTTGTTTGGTTTTTTGCTGTCAGTTGACAACCCTTGCACTGCTTGACGATGGTTTCAGCATCTCTCAGCGCAGTTGGCCAGTAGAAACCTTGCCGGAAAGCTTTTCCTACTAGTGCCCTCGGGCCATTATGTGAACCACATAAACCTTCGTGGATGAGTTTGAGAATGTCATTACCTTCGGACTGTGACACGCACTTGAGCCAAGGTGAGGTTACCGAAGCTTTGAATAGGGTGTTATCCACAATCTTGTACCCTCGCACTCTTTGTTTTAGTCTGTTCTCTTCTTCTTTAGAGCTGGGTTCATGGAGTCCTTTGATGTAGGCCATGATAGGTGCTCTCCAATCCTCGCACTGAATTGCGCTGATCAGCTTGATGCTGACTTCGGGAGCTTCGAAGGCTGACCGAGTGGTAACCTCGTAGAACACATACGGTGGAAGCTGTAGCTGCTGTGCGGCTGCTTTGGCTAAGCAATCAGCCTCGCTGTTTTCGGTTCTTGATATTGCTTTTACAGTTATGCCGAGGAAGAAGGATTCTAACCTTCGGACATATTGAAAATATTTTGGAGCTCTGGATCTTTTGCTTTGTAGTTCTTCTCAATGTGCCCCGCAATGACTTGCAGAGTCTGTATTGATGAGTGCCCTTCGGACTGACAATGATCGCTAGTCTTGAAGAGTGCCAGAATGCACAGCTTCAGTATTCTGCAGGAGTTGTTTGTGCACTTGAAGTCAAGCCTTCGTGCGTATCTCAGCTTCGACTCGGAAGGCGAGATTAGAATAGGCCGAGGCACCGGCATCCAGTTGCACCCCAGGCGCCGTCGACAGTAAACGATCCAGAACTGGTCGTGTCTGCAGCTCACCAGGGCCGAGGGTCGGGTGTCCATTCTGCTATGAAATCAGCCAGCACTTGTGATTTGACTGCTGTTCTGCCAACGAAGGTTACGGCACTAACTGTTAAGCTCGACTGCCCATTTTGCTATTCTTCCAACTGCTTCGTTGTTTTTGAAAATGTTCTCGAGGGGGTACGACGAAGGTACATGGATCTCGTGCGCCTGGAAATAGTGCTTGAGCTTTCTTGATGCCATAACGACGGCGTATGCTATTTTCTCAAGCTCCGAATAATTTCTTTTGGGGCCTTCGAGGGTTTCTGAAACATAGTAGATTGGGACTTGTCTGGTCTTGTTATTTTCGCGGAGCTCCTTGATGAGAACTGCGCTTGCTGCGTGAGGCGAAGCTGTGGACGTAGAGTAACAATAAATCTCCCTTGCTTGGGCTAGTTAGGGCAGTCAAGCTGGTCAGATACTTTTTCAACTCCTCGAAGGCCTTTTGCTGCCGGGGACCCCAATTGAATGGAGCATTGCTTCTGAGTGTTTCAAAGAAGGTAACCCTCGCTCTGCGGATCTTGAGATGAATCTGCTAAGTGCTGCTAAGCGCCAGATCAGACGCTGAGCTGCTTTCTTGGTCGCCGGAGGTTCCATGTTCATGATGGCATCAATCTTCTCGGGGTTAGCTTCGATTCCTCTGGCTGAGACGATGCAACCTAGCAATTTACCTTCGCTTACCCCGAACACGCATTTTTCTGGGTTTAGTTTCAAGTCCGGCGGACCAGAGGTTGCTGAATACCCTCGATAAGTCTGGTATGTGGTTCTCTTTTAGTTCACTCTGGACAACGAGGTCGTCGACATAGGCAGAGACAGCCTGCTCATCCTTGAAAACTTCGGAGGTCATGCGAGCGAAGGTTGAGCCTGCATTTTTCAAACCTTCTGCCATCCTTCGGAAGCAAAAGGTACCTGAGGGTGTGATAAATCTTGTTTTTTCTTCGTCTTCTTCATTCATCCAAATCTAGTGATAGCCTGAAAAGCAATCAAGGAGGGATAGCATTTGGCAACTTGCCGCTCTGTCGACCAGGGTGCTTATATTTGGGAGAGGGAAGTCATCCTTCGGACAGGCTTTGTTCAAGCAAGTGAAATCGACACACATTCGCCATTTTTTGTTCTTCTTTTGGACTAGGACCACATTTGAGAGCCAAATTGGGTATTTGACTGGGCGAATGACGCCTGCGTCCAAAAGCCTTTTCACCTCAGCCTTCACTGCCTCCTTTCTTTCTTCTGACATCTTGCGGAGCTTTTGTTTGATTGGGCGATAGCCCGTTTTGATGTTCAGGCTATGCTCGATCATTGATCTGTTGACTCCTTTTAGGTCTTCTGCGGACCAAGCGAAGGTGTCGGAGTTTCCTTTGAGGAAAGTGGTGAGGTTGTCTTCAGATTGAGGGTCTAGATTGGCTGAGATGATCACCTTTCTTTCGGCGTTACCCACGAAGAGTTGTACTTGTTTGGTTTCCTCCTTTGGCACTGCCTTCACTCTGTCATTGCAGACTTTACCCTCGTCGCTGATACCGGGGTTTTGAGGTTTTGACAAATTGTGTACATTGCGTTGCCCCGGGGCTACGTTTCCTTCAGCTGTCCTTGCAATGTCCTGGTCCCCGAATACTGCGACCACACCCTTTGGAGCGGGAAGCTTCATGCATAGGTAAGCGGGATGGATGACCGCCTTGAACGCGTTTGTGACCCCTCGACCGAAAATGGCATTGTATGGGTAGAATATGTCGATGACGTCAAATGTTATATGCTCCGTCCTGCAGTTGATTTCGTCGCCGAAGGTCACGGGCAGAGAAATTTTTCCGATAGCTCTCACTTGTTGACCACCGAAGCCGTATAGGGGGTTGTCTGCAGGTTGCAGAAGGTTTCTATCAAGCTTCATGCTGTCGAAGGTTGAAGCGAACAAGATATCAGCGGAGCTTCCTGTATCAACCAGTATTTTGGTGATAGTCCACCCAGCAAGGTTGGTTTCGATCACCATAGCATCGGTGTGAGGGTAATCTCTCAGATTCATGTCATTGGAATCGAAGGTTATGGGGATGTGAGACCAACGACCAAATCTATGGGGTCCTTCGACGGCTACGTGGTGGACTCGTCTGACATGTTCCTTCCTCTGCCGTTTGTTACCATGGTCTTCATTTGAACCTCCGGTGATAGCTAGAATCACACCGAAGGTTGATGTTGGATTGCTGATGGTCGTTTGGCTCGGGGCTTCGGCTTTGACAGGTTGTGGTGCTGGTAACGCGGTGATTGGCGGTGGTGGTGGCAGAGCGTTGCTAGCTTGGTACGTTGTTGGAATTTGGTTTTGGGGGGTAGTTGGGTATGTGACTGTGTAAGTTGGATTTTGGCGTTGTGGGATGGTGGTTGGTTGATAAGAGGTTTGGTTGTGGAGTGGGTGATGAGTGTAAGAGGGTTGTTGCGAAGGTAGGCCGTAGTTTATGGGGGTATAGTGGTATGGTGGATTTGGTGGGTGGAAACTTGGTTTCCTTGTGTGGTTGATGGTTCGGGTGTCGGACGAAGCAGCTTTCCTGGATTCCTGGTATTCTTTTCCCTTGGCGAAGCATTCACATTGCTTTGTTGTGTGTCCCTTTCCCATTCCACAAAAGTGACAATACATGTTGGCAGGATCTCGCTGCTGGTACCGCTGATTCGGCGGAGGTGGCAAACCCTGCGGGGCTTGGTTGCTCGGAGGTTGAGCGTCCCGTCTTTGATCTTGGCAATTTGTTGCTTTGTTGATTGCACCGACGTTGCTTTGCTCTTGGCGAAGGTTGCTTTCTCTCGGTTGAGGCCTCGGCTGTGGCCTCTGCTGAGACCTTCGAGCATCAGACTTCGCTCTGAAGTCCATATCAGCTCTACAATATCTTTCCATTGTTTCATGCAACTCTTCGATTGAGTTTGCCGGTTTTCTGGCAAATTTTGAGGAGCATGGTCTTGGGCGCAGGCCACTGACTGCAGCGAGGATGCAACCTCGTCAGATATCCCCGGGGTCCTTGCTCTGATTTGAATAAACCTTCGCCAGTAATCTTGGAGCGGCTCGCGCTCTTCTTGCTTGCAATTGAACAGCTCGATGGGGTTTGACGGGGCTGGAGTGATGCCCTTGAAATTTGTACACAGTTTGTCTCTGAGGGTGGCCCAGGAATCCACAGTTCCGGGGCGAAGGTTGCTGTACCATGTTTGTGCGATGTCTCGCAGAATGATGACAAAGGATTTTGCCATTGTTGATTCATCACCGCCTGCTGCGGCAACTGCTGCTTCGTAGCTCATGATGAACTGGCGAGGGTCGGAAAGTCCATCATAGCGAGGTAGGTTTTGTGGATTGTAACATGGTGGCCAGGGCTGAGTTTGGAGTATTTGGGAGAGTGGTGACTTTGGATCATACGGCATTTGGTGTTGCTGATGCTTTCGCTGAATGCAAAGGTTTTGTTCTCTCTCATCTGGGTAGAGTTGGCGGAAGTTTGGGTGTCTCACAGGATATGGCTCTGGGTGTACTGGTGGTGGTGGGGGTGGTGGATGGTGACGAAGGTTATCTTGATTCGGCTCCTCATTCCCCTCTTGCAGCGGGGGTATCTCCTCATCATTCCAGCCTTCGGCTTCGGCTTCTGCCGCGGCGAGGGATTCCTTCATACGGCGAAGCTGCTCCCTGGCCTCATCCGCCCTCTGTCTGATCGAGCGCAATCGGTTATGCCTCTCAAGCTATTCCAGGCGCCTCTTCTTCTCTTGCAGCTCAGCCTCGAGCCTTTCAAGGGCCTCGAGGCCCATCTCTTCTTCTTCTCCCTCCCCTTCTCCCGAAGTGTGCGGGTGCGGCTGCGTCGCCACTCGGACCTGGGGGCCCAGGGATTGGGGTTCTGGGGTGACGTTCTCTCCCCCCGAGGGTTGCACAATTTCTTCCGCAGGAGGGACCACCGCCGCTGTCTCTCTGGCTACACGTTGGTCCCTCGCTGGGTGAGCCCTTCTGTTTCCTGCCATGTCAAAATTTACTGGCTCCCCACGGACGGCGCCAAACTGTTGGGAGCACACTTGCCGAGCCCCCGCACTTGTGCAGGGGAGGGGCGAAGGTGGCCAAGCGTCGGAAGCGGTAGCGAAGGTAAGGCGGAAGTGGAAAGATGCTCAATTCCCCAAAGGGTCATCCTTTTTACACTGTTCATCCCCTTGGTATTTATAGGGAATACCAAGGGGCACGGGCCAAATTACAAAAGGGTACAGGGAAGATTCCTCACCTCCACGCAGGGAGGAAGGGCAAAAGCGTAAATACACAGCAGAAGCGGAAACCCTAATCGGCCATCCTCTAATGCGCCGCCACCTGGTTCTTGTTCACCTTCGGGGGAGAGGTGTGGAGGTTCTGACCTTCGGCCGTGCTCGCCCTTGGGCCCGCACCCCTTCGCCGTCTGCTGGGCCTCCGGCTATACTCGCCTTCGGGGGGGGGGGGAGACCGAAGATTTGACCTTCGACGGCCGTGCTCACCGGACCTTCGGCTTCGCTTGCCTTCGGGACAGCGCACACTCGCCGCTTGCTTGAACCTTCGCTCCAAGCGAAGGTGGCGTTGTGAGCCAGCGAGGGTTGCTTGCAGTGCGACTGTCGACTTTGACCTGCACGGAATGCAACAAAGCAACGAGGGTCGGACCCATGTCCGGAGGTCAGGGTACTGATCCGAAGAAGAGAGGGACTTCGCAAGGACACATAGATTGCGCGAGGGTTGTTTCCTTGGACACCAGCTTGGGCGTCGCTTCTGCCGAGGATTCCTTCCCCCAACAGTCTGAGAGTGTCGCAATCCAAACCAATCCCGGATCTCAGAAGAGAACAACCTGTAGTGCCCCCCCTCAAAAGCAAACTCTATCGTCTCTCGGTCCGGGTGCACCCAAAGAGAAGCATATAACTGAAACACCCAATCCTCAATATACGAGCCAGATCACCCCAGAAGGTCTGCCAGACCGGGTAGTGTTGGGGAAAAGGACCCTCGGCAGAGGCGCCGCTCGAGCTGGTGTCCAAAGAAATAACCCTCGCGAACTCTATGTGTCCTTGCGAGGTCCCTCTGCCCTTCGGGATCGTTACCCTGACCTCCGGACGCGGGTTCAACCCTCGTCGCCTTGTTGCATTCCATGCAGGTCTAAGTCGACAGCCGCAGTGCAGGCAACTCTCGCTGGCTCACAAAGCCACCTCGCTTGGAGCGAAGGTTCAAGCAAGCGACGAGTGTGCGTTGGCTCGAAGGCGAGCAAAGTCGAAGGTCCGGCGAGCTCGGCCGAAGGTCAAACCTTCGGTCTTCTCTCCTGAAGGCAAGTAAAGCCGAAGGTCCGGCAGACGGCGAAGGAGCGCGGGCCCAAGGGCGAGCACGGCCGAAGGTCAAAACCTCCGCCCCTCCCTCCCGGAGGTGAACAGAACCAGGTGGCGGCGCATTGGAGGGGGGTCGATTAGGGTTTCCGCTTTAGCTGTGTGTTTACGCTTTTGCTCTTCCTCCCTGCGTGGAGGTGAGGAATCTTTCCTGTACCCTTTAGTAATTTGGCCCGTGTCCCTTGGTATTCCCTATAAATACCAAGGGGTGAACAGTGTAATGGCAAAAACCTTTTGGGGAATTGAGCATTTACCACTCCGCCTTACCTTCGCTACCGCTTCCGACACTTGGTCACCTTCGCCTCTCCCCTGCACAAGTGCAGAGGCACGACAAGTGTGCTCCCAACAGTTTGGCGCCGTCCGTGGGGACCTCGAAGTTTGAAATGGCAGGAAACAGAAGAGCACCTTTGGCGAGGGACCAGCGCGTCGCTAGAGAGACGGCGGCAGTAGTTCCCCCTGCTGAGGAAATTGTGCAACCCTCGGGGGCGGAGAATGTTACCCCGGAACCTCAGGTCCAAAGCCCCCAAGCCCGAGCGGCAACGCAGCCACACCCTCACACTTCAGGAGAGGGAGAGGAAGGAGATGAGGAGGAGTTGGGCCTCGAGGCCCTCGAGAGGCTTGAAGCTGAACTGCAAGAGAAGAAGAGGCGCCTGGATCAACTCGAGAGGCATAACCGATTACGCTTGATCAGACAAAGGGCAGATGAAGCCAGAGAGCAGCTTCGCCGAATGGAGGAATCCCTCGCTGCGGCAGAAGCCGAGGCCGAAGGCTGGAATGATGAGATGCCCCCGCTGCAAGAGGGGAATGAGCAGGATCAAGACAACCTTCGCCACCATCCACCACCCCCACCACCACCAATAAACCCGCAACCACATCCTATAAGGCCACCAAACTTCCGCCGCCTCTACCCGGATGAGAGAGAGCTAAACCCTCGCAACCAACGAAGGCCTCAACAACACCAAATGCCCTACGACCCAAAGTCTCCACTCTCCCAAATACTCCAAACCCAACCCTGGCCACCATGCTACAACCCACAAAACCTACCTCGCTACGACGGGCTTTCTGACCCTCATCAATTCATCATGAGCTACGAAGTAGCAGTTGCCGCGGCAGGCAGAGATGAATCAACAATGGCAAAGTCTTTTGTCATTATCCTGCGAGACATCGCACAAACCTGGTACGACAACCTCCGCCCCGGAACTGTAGATTCCTGGGCCAACCTCAGAGACAGGCTTTGCACAAATTTCAAAGGCATCACGCCAGCTCCATCAAACCCCATTGAGTTGTTTAACTGCAAACAAGAAGAGCGCGAACCACTTCAAGATTACTGGCGGAGGTTCATTCAAATCAGAGCAAGAACCCTGGGGATATCCGACGAGGCTGTCATCCTCGCTGCAGTCAGCGGCCTTCGCCCCGGCCCGTGCTCTTCGAAATTTGCTCGGAAGCCGGCGAATACAATCGAAGAATTGCACGAGATAATGGAAAGATACTGTAGAGCAGACATGGACTTCCGAGCGAAGTCCGATGCTCGGAGGTCATACCAGAAGCCACAAACGAGGCCTCAACCGAGAGAAAGCAACCTTCGCCAAGAGCAAAGCAACGTCGGTGCAATCAGCAAAGCAACAAATTACGAGGATCAAAGACGGGACGCTCAACCTCTGAGCCAGCAAGCCCCGCAGGGTTTGCCACCTCCGTCGAATCAGCGGAACCAGCAGCGAGATCCCGCCAAAATATATTGTCACTTCTGTGGAATGGGAAAGGGACACACAACAAAGCAATGCGAATGCTTCGCCAAGGGAAAAGAATACCAGGAATCCAGGAAAGCTGCTTCGTCAGACACCGGAATCATCAACCACACCAGGAAACCAAGTTTCCACCAACCAAATCCCCCATACCACTATACCCCTATAAACTACGGCCTACCTTCGCAACAACCCACTTACACTCATCACCCACTCTACAACCAAACCTCTTATCAGCCAACCACCATCCCACAACGCCAAAACCCACCTTACACAGTCACATACCCAACAACCCCCCAAAAACAAATTCCAACAACCCACCAAGCCACCAACGCTCTGCCACCACCACCGCCAATCCCCGCGTTACCAGCACCACAACCTGTCAAAGCCGAAGCCCCGAGCCAAACGACCATCAACAATCCAACTTCAACCTTCGGTGTGATTCTAGCTATCACCGGAGGTTCAAATGAGGACCATGGTAACAAACGGCAGAGGAAGGAACACGCCAGACGAGTTCACCACGTGGCCGTCGAAGGACCACATAGATTCGGTCGTTGGTCTCACATCCCCATAACCTTCTATTCCAGTGACATGAAGCTAAGAGATTACCCTCACACCGATGCTATGGTGATCGAAACCAACCTCGTTGGGTGGACTGTCACCAAAATACTGGTCGATACAGGAAGCTCCGCTGACATCTTGTTCGCTTCAACCTTCGACAGCATGAAGCTTGACAGGAACCTTCTGCAACCTGCTGACAACCCCCTATACGGCTTCGGTGGTCAACAAGTGAGAGCCGTCAGAAAAATTTCTCTGCCCGTGACCTTCGGCGACCAAACCAACTGCAGGACTGAGCACATAACATTTGATGTCGTCGACATGTTCTACCCATACAATGCCATTTTTGGCCGAGGGGTCACAAACGCATTCAATGCTGTCATCCATCCCGCTTACCTATGCATGAAGCTTCCCGCTCCGAAGGGTGTGGTCGCAGTATTTGGGGACCAAGACATTGCAAGGGCAGCTGAAGGGAACGTAGCCCCGGGGCAACGTAATGTACACAACTTGTCAAAACCTCAAACCCCCGGTATCAGCGACGAGGGTTTAGTCTGCAATGACAGAGTGAAGGCAGCACCAAAGAAGGAAACCAAACAAGTCCAACTCTTCGAGGGTAACGCCGAAAGAAAGGTGATCATCTCAGCCAATCTAGACCCTCAACCAGAAGGCAACCTCGTCACCTTCCTCAGAGAAAATTCCGACACCTTCGCTTGGTCCGCAGAAGACCTAAAAGGAGTCAACAGATCAATGATCGAGCATAGCCTGAACATCAAAACAGGCTATCGCCCAATCAAACAAAAGCTTCGCAAGATGTCAGAAGAAAGAAAGGAGGCAGCGAAGGCTGAGGTAAAAAGGCTTTTGGACGCAGGCATCATTTGCCCAGTCAAATACCCAACTTGGCTCTCAAACGTGGTCCTAGTCCAAAAGAAGAACAAAAAATGGCGAATGTGCGTGGATTTCACTTGCTTGAACAAAGCCTGTCCGAAGGATGACTTCCCTTTCCCAAACATAAGCACCCTGGTCGACAGAGCGGCAGGTTGCCAAATGCTATCCCTCCTCGATTGCTTTTCAGGCTATCACCAGATTTGGATGCATGAAGAAGACGAGGAAAAAACAAGTTTTATCACACCCTCGGGCACCTTTTGCTTTCGAAGAATGGCAGAAGGCTTGAAAAACGCAGGCTCAACCTTCGCTCGCATGACCTCTGAAGTTTTCAAGGATGAACACGCTGTCTTTGCTTATGTTGACGACCTAGTTGTCCAGAGTGAACTAAAAGAAAACCACATATCAGACTTATCGAGGGTGTTCAGCAACCTCCGATCCGCCGGACTGAAACTAAACCCAGAAAAATGTGTTTTCGGGGTAAGCGAAGGTAAATTGCTAGGTTGCATCGTCTCAGCCAGAGGAATCGAAGCTAACCCTGAGAAGATTGATGCCATCATGAACATGGAACCTCCGGCGACCAAGAAAGCAGCTCAGCGTCTGACTGGTCGTTTAGCAGCACTTAGCAGATTCATCTCCAGATCCGCAGAGCGAGGGTTACCCTTCTTTGAAACACTCAGAAGCAACGCTCCATTCAATTGGGGTCCCCAGCAACAAAAGACCTTCGAGGAGTTGAAAAAATATCTGACCAGCTTGACTGCCCTAACCAGCCCAAGCAAGGGAGATTTATTGTTACTCTACGTCGCAGCCTCGCCACACGCAGCAAGCGCAGTCCTCATCAAGGAGCTCCGCGAAAACAACAAGACCAGACAAGCCCCAATCTACTATGTTTCAGAAACCCTCGAAGGCCCAAAGAGAAATTATTCGGAGCTTGAGAAAATAGCATACGCCGTCGTTATGGCATCAAGTAATAGAGTGCGAGGATTCCTGGTTAGGGCACCTATCATGGCCTACATCAAGGGGCTCCATGAATCAAGCAATAGAGAAGAAGAAAACAGACTAAAGCAAAGAGTGCGAGGATACAAGATCGTTGACAACACCTTGTACAAAGCCTCGGTAACCTCGCCATGGCTCAAATGTGTGTCTCAGTCCGAAGGCGATGACATTCTCAGGCTAATCCACGAGGGCATCTGCGGTTCTCACAACGGCCCGAGGGCTCTAGTTGGCAAAGCGTTCCGGCAAGGCTTCTACTGGCCAACAGCATTAAGAGATGCGGAAACCATCGTCAAGCATTGCGAGGGTTGTCAACTGATGGCAAAAAACCAAAACGCTCCAGGGGCACCCACAACCCTCATATGCCCAACTTGGCCTCTGCAAAGGTGGGCGATGGACCTCGTAGGCCCATTACCGACAGCTCCAGGGAACCTTCGCTATGCGGTGGTAGCTGTGGAATACTTCACAAAGTGGATTGAAACAAGGCCACTGTCCTCCATCACTTCCCTCGCAGTAAAAAAGTTTTTCTGGCAACAAATAGTCTGTCGCTTTGGAGTTCCTCAGCATCTAACCGTCGACAATGGCACTCAGTTTGACAGCGAGGTCTTTAAAGAATTCTGTGCGCAAATTGGGACAATGTTTTGCTTCGCCTCCGTCCGACACCCGCAATCCAACGGCCTGGTTGAAAGAGCCAATGTGACAATATTCCAAGCTATATCCAAAAAGTTGCAGGGTAGACCTAAGGGCAAATGGGCCGATGAACTACCTTCGGTCACCTGGTCTCACAACACCTCGGAGTGCAGAGCAACAAAATTCACTCCTTTCAAACTTTTGTTCGGCGAAGAAGCGGTGCTTCCAGAAGAGCTAAAATATGGGTCGCTCAGGACAACCCTCGCATCTGACGAGCAAGCCCAACCGCTTGATAAAGACCTACTCGAAGAAGCAAGATGCAACGCAGTGCACAACCTTCGCAAGTACCAAGAAGAAACCAAAAAATGGAGAGACAAAAAGATCAGAATCAAACATCTACAGAAGGGTGACCTCGTCCTCATCAGAAAACAAAACGCCAGCTTGGCGGGAAAATTTCAGCCCAAGTGGACAGGTCCATACTTGATTGTGGAAAGCAATCGCCCTGGCTCTTTCCACCTCTCCGACAGCGAGGGAAACATCTTGCCTCACACCTGGAACATCGACGACCTTCGCAAATACTACCCATAACGGAGCCCTAGCGAGCCCTCGCAAGATGTAATTTATCTGCGCATTCATGTTTCCTTCTATTCCTATGAATGTAACCAAACGACAGGAGTTGCACTCTTTTTCCTTACGAAGAGGCGTAAGGTTTTTAACGAGGCAGTATCCAAACAATTAATACAGGCTAGAACCCCCAAAAAAAGTAAAATCTCCAACCCTCTACTCCCAAACATCGAAAAAGCGGATCTCTTTCAAGAGCGCTACATTCGATGAAACCCACCAAGATTGCTTCGAAAAACAATCTTTTTTCTTTTCAAAGCAAACTTCACCTCCACCTAAGATAAGAGGAGGCGCGAAGTCCAAAAAAGTCGAGCACCCTGGCACAAACGACAAGGGCTCGCAAAAAAGCAAACTTCACCTCCACCTAAGATAAGGGGAGGCGCGAAGTCCAAAAAAGTCGAGCACCCTGACACAAACGACAGGGGCTCGCAAAAAAGCAAACTTCACCTCCACCTAAGATAAGGGGAGGCGCGAAGTCCAAAAAAGTCGAGCACTCTGGCACAAACGACAGGGGCTCGCAAAAAAGCAAACTTCACCTCCACCTAAGATAAGGGGAGGCGCGAAGTCCAAAAAAGTCGAGCACCCTGGCACAAACGACAGGGGCTCGCAAGAAGCAAACTTCACCTCCACCTAAGATAAGGGGAGGCGCGAAGTCCAAAAAAGTCGAGCACCCTGGCACAAACGACAGGGGCTCGCAAGAAGCAAACTTCACCTCCACCCAACGGGGGAGGTGCGAAGCACAAAATGCCAAGCACCCTCGCAAACGTGCCAGGGGCTCGCAAAAAGCAAACTTCACCTCCACCCAACGAGGGAGGCACGAAGTACAAAATGTCAAGCACCCTCGCAAACGCGCCAGGGGCTCGCAAAAAGCAAACTTCACCTCCACCCAACGAGGGAGGCACGAAGTACAAAATGTCAAGCACCCTCGCAAACGTGCCAGGGGCTTGCAAGAAGCAAACTTCACCTCCACCCAACGGGGGAGGCGCGAAGTCCAAAAAAGTCAAGCACACCGCAAAGCACGACAGCAGCCTATCATCGAAGAGCAATGCGCGAGCCTCGCTAAAAGTAAAGGGGGGCGTCGTTGTTTCTCAAAACAAGCTCGCGAAGAGCAATGCGCGAGCCTCGCTAAAAGTAAAGGGGGGCGTCGCTATTTTTTCAAAACAAGCTCACGAAGAGCAATGCGCGAGCCTCGCTAAAAGTAAAGGGGGGCATCGCTGTTTTTTCAAAACAAGCTCACGAGAGCAATGCGCGAGCCTCGCTAAAAGTAAAGGGGGGCGTCGCTGTTTCTTCAAAACAAGCTCACGAAGAGCAATGCGCGAGCCTCGCTAAAAGTAAAGGGGGGCATCGCTGTTTTTTCAAAACAAGCTCACGAAGAGCAATGCGCGAGCCTCGCTAAAAGTAAAGGGGGGCGTCGCTGTTTTTTCAAAACAAGCTCACGAGAGCAATGCGCGAGCCTCGCTAAAAGTAAAGGGGGGTGTCGCTGTTTCTTCAAAACAAGCTCACGAGAGCAATGCACGAGCCTCGCTAAAAGTAAAGGGGGGCGTCGCTGTTTTTTCAAAACAAGCTCACGAGAGCAATGCGCGAGCCTCGCTAAAAGTAAAAGGGGGCGTCGCCATTAAGCAACGCAAGAACAATAAATAGCGCAGTAAACATGGCACACAACCCATACATCATTCTCATGCTCTTACAAAGTAACAACACAACGATAAACATATCGGAAAAATGAAAATTTTTACAAGGAACAATTGCTCCCCTCAATCAACATCAAATCACCGTGTCCCTCGGCCCCCTCCTCAACCCCCCCCCACCACTGGAACCAGGGGTCCCCACAGCAAAGGAGCCGCAGGGACAATTGGCAGTTCCCCGGGTAAAACCCTCGCCCTATACATATATCTGTGCCTCGTCTCACTAACTTCCGAAGTTTCTTCCTTCGGAATCAAAAGCGCCCCATCCGAACCGATACCAAGCTTCCTTTGCCCAAACAAATATTCCAAAGATGTGTTCTCGTCAATATCATCATCTCCGCCAGCTTGCGAGATCGGAGAAGATCCAAACAAATAACGGCCGGCTTGACGGTCAGTATAATCTGCTTCACGCCAAAAACGATCCGGCCTACTATTCTTTAAATCATACCTTCGCACCTTTGACCACCAAAAGCGTTCAAAGGAAAGCGAAGGATGTTTAAACTTAGCGCGAGCCCACGATTCACCAGTAATAAAAACATCTTGGTAATTTAACATCAGCGGAGTGACGTCGAATACGTCTAGCACGGTTCCGTCAGGAACCTGCACGTTTCACAAAAATACAAAGTTGTTTCAGCCTCATCAAGTCTTTACAACCACAATCTCTACAAAAGGGCTACCCCGCCACAACAATCCCAGGGATCACACCTGACCAGCTTCCCTATCAATAGCCTCCGAACCCTCGCCAACGGCGACAGTCGAGGCCCCAGCAGACGCCTCCCCCGCCGTGGATTCCTCCACAGCAGCCTCGACGATCGAAGCAGGATCCTCTTCCATCGCCGCTTTCTGCACCGCGTTTTCTTCAGCGATCGCGACGTCCCCAGTCAACGCCTCGATCTCGGCGAGCGTAACCCCCGCAACATTCGACTCAGGGGCGGCTTCGGAGCCACCTCCCGCTGCAACTTCCGTGGGCGGCGAGGGCACCGCATCTTGTCGAGCCTATAAGCAAAACAAAAGGCAAACCTCGCCAAGATCAATAATAATCCCTCTGAAACAGATCGACAAAATCGAGAAGTCCGAATAAGTACGCAAACCTGACGCGTAGCCTCGGCAGCTTCCTCGAAGGCAAGAGCTCGGCCGCCGCCGGAGATCCAAAACCTGCGGAGCAGGCGCATCGCGCAGTTCCGAACTTCAGAATCGTCAACCTTCATACGGCGCACCTCATCGATCGACGGAAAGGCATGGTTCGGCCTCTTGACTTTGCGAAGATGATCACAACCCGCCAGCCGAAGCGTGCTCGCCATCGCCAAAGCCCCGGCATAGCCCCCGAAGTCGGCTGCATCGACAACTAGCGAACTAAATACATCAAGTTCATTGCTTAGCCAACCCTCGAAGGCTTCCGCACTAGCAGCAGGCAACGGCTCTCCGGCAGAGCCTTCGGCCTCAGTCAGGCAGCAATCAAGCTTACGCTGGACATTTTCCATACTTTTCCGCTAGGATTCGCCCAAATCCGCCAAGCGACCCTCGACATCGGCCAACGCCTTGTCCTTCGCCTTTCCCTCGGCAATCAAATCAGCAATACGCTTCGCCAGCTCAACTGCCTCCTCACGAGCCTTCGCGGCTTTCTCCGAAGCATTCTTCAGTTCAATTTCTTTATTTTCCAAGCCTCGCGCAAGTCTGCTATTCTCCTTCTCAAGCTCATTAATTTGGCTTCTCATAAATTCCATGTCGGAGCCAACCTTCCGCCTCGCCGCACGGCTCAAAAGCATTAGCTCCGCCAACTTGACGTCCACGTCGGCAAAAGTATCACCAACCGCCTGGTCCGCAAGTCGAACCTCTGCCTTCGGCACACAAATGTGGCCGAAGATTCGGCCTAAGAAACGCCTTTCCTCCGGGCCGCACCGCAAGTGACATTCCCGAAGGTCTGGACTAGTAAACAGCTCCGTTGCCGGATCAGAAATCCCAAGCCTCTTAGCATACTCCGGGAGGCTCGACCGACTCGCCTCGCCGAACGGTCTCTTTCCCCGGACTCGGTCGGACTCAAGTTCTCCACTAAACTCCAAACCCTCTACCCATAGGTGTGAGCCCGCAAAACTGGAAATTGACCCTCGTCGAGGGCTACCTGGCTCAATGTCTTGAGCGATGTCGTCCGCGCTCTGGGCAACCATCGCATCAGCACTCGGCGATGCTGCACCTCCAATGGACACCTCTTCATCAGTGTCATGACCTTCAGTGGAGCTCTCGCTGCTTTCATCAGACGAACCCTCGTCCGTCTCCCCCTCCTTTCCATCTTTCTCCTCCCCCACCTCATCATAATCAGACTCATCCTCGTCGCCCGAAATCTGAATTAAAGCGCTGATCCCTCCAATGCGAGGCACGCGCCCCCCAACTGTACCGGCACCTCGGCCGCTTGGAGCTACGGCCGAGGAGGAAGAAGTACCGGCAGCACCAAAACCGGCAGCGACCTTCGTCGCAAGCACCTTCGCTCGGCCGCCAACGCCGCCACGGCCACGGCCACGACCTCTCTTCGGCTGCGAGACAATCTCTTTATCAGCAGCAACCCGTTTCCTCTTTTTGGGTGCATCATCACTTGACGGGGCAGGCCAATCAGCATAACGAATGCCAAGAATATCAAACATCCTGTTCACTCGACCTTCGCTACCAACAGAGCTGTGGATAGCCTTGACCTCCAATGTGGACAGTTTCCCAACAAGCTCCTCTGCCCACTGCTGAACCCGCTTATAGATAACTTCGCCCCATTCTCGCGCCTTGGAAACTTCTTAAGAGTTTTCTCCCAAACCTTCTCCAGATCCAAATTCGGCCTTTTTAAGCCCCTACCTTCGTACCTGGGGTCATTCTCCGCCGTGAACCATGCCCGCCTCCAGCCAAGAGGCCAAATCTTGGCACAACAATACTCCTCCACCAAATCACGCGCACACTGAGAGCGCGCAACGACTCTCAGGCAGTCAACAGCAGCGTGAGCCTCGATGCTCATCCTAGCTTCGGCGCTCACATCTCCAAGTATCGGAAGCTCACCGCAAAGCTCGGAGCTATCACTGAGCTTGTAATAGAACCAAAACTCCTGCCACCCGCTGCTCCACTTGTTCTTTTGCGCCTGCACCGGCAGCTTCGCGCCAGCACGATGACAGAAAGTGTACACTGCGAACTGACCAAGACTGGCTTTACCCTCGCCGTCCGTAATCTTGCGAGGTTGCATATGAACGCGATGAGTGCGAACAAACCCCTCGACATTAGGGACAATCCCCTGAGATCTGCAGGCCCAGACATAAACTGACATCTTCGTGAAGCAAGAAGATGTAAGCTGATGAAAGCGCAAGTTAAACCTTCGCAGGACCGAAGTCACAAAAGAATCAGCAGGGAAGCGAAGACCAGCCGAAAGGAACTCCTCAAACACAACAACTTCATCCGCATCCGGCCTCGGCACGGTCTCCCCAACACTGGTCCTCGCTTTGCCTTCCTCAATCCAGCCCCACCTCACATAAGATGCGATCTCACTGGCGCAAACACGGCTGAGACCAAACTCGAAGGTAATCCCCTCGTCCGCGACAGCGGGAGAACCAGCCCAAGCAGTCTGCTTCAATCTGGCCATCCCTTCAGCTACCAACACTATCAAACAACAAATGCCCGCCCCTACCCTCGCGCACAAGCCAAAACAAACCTTCGCTGCAAGCAAACCGCAACAATAGGATAGCTATAGCAGAGGGAAGCACAATCCAACCTCTTCACCCACCCTTTCTATTTGTAGGCCGAGAAACGAGCCTCCACACCCAACAAAATTGGCACAACAATCGAAAAACGCGGCGCAAAAAAAACGAAACGGGCTTCAACAGTACAAACAACACTACAACGGCCCAGCCCAAAGCAGTCGCAGGCGTCGCTGCCGAGGGTCCCGTTTATTGTCCCCGATTGAAAGGCGCTGCTTGGGCCTAAACACAGTTTATTAGATCCAAGACAACGAGGGGCTACTGTTGGGGAAAAGGACCCTCGGCAGAGGCGCCGCTCGAGCTGGTGTCCAAAGAAATAACCCTCGCGAACTCTATGTGTCCTTGCGAGGTCCCTCTCCCCTTCGGGATCGTTACCCTGACCTCCGGACGCGGGTTCAACCCTCATCGCCTTGTTGCATTCCATGCAGGTCTAAGTCGACAGCCGCACTGCAGGCAACTCTCGCTGGCTCACAAAGCCACCTCGCTTGGAGCGAAGGTTCAAGCAATCGACGAGTGTGCGTTGGCTCGAAGGCGAGCGAAGTCGAAGGTCCGGCGAGCTCGGCCAAAGGTCAAACCTTCGGTCTTCTCTCCTAAAGGCAAGTAAAGCCGAAGGTCCGGCAGACGGCGAAGGAGCGCGGGCCCAAGGGCGAGCACGGCCGAAGGTCAAAACCTCCGCCCCTCTCTCCCGGAGGTGAACAAAACCAGGTGGCGGCGCATTGGAGGGGGGTCGATTAGGGTTTCCGCTTCAGCTATGTGTTTACGCTTTTGCCCTTCCTCCCTGCGTGGAGGTGAGGAATCTTTCCTGTTCCCTTTAGTAATTTGGCCCGTGTCCCTTGGTATTCCCTATAAATACCAAGGGGTGAACAGTGTAATGGCAAAAACCTTTTGGGGAATTGAGCATTTACCACTCCGCCTTACCTTCACTACCGCTTCCGACACTTGGTCACCTTCGCCTCTCCCCTGCACAAGTGCGGAGGCGCGGCAAGTGTGCTCCCAACAGGTAGATAAGTCAGTATGGGGCGGATCTGCTCTCCAGCTGCAGTGACTATCGCCTCCAGTGGACAAACACGCTGGGGTCGCAAGGAGATGCCGACATTCCTATAGCCCTGATAGAAGTCCTCCTGCAGCACTGTGAAGAAGGTTGCCCCTGCCTGCTCCTGCCTCTCCCTCGGGAACCACTGCTTGACTAGGACGAGCCTGAGTGTCTGTATCTGGGAGCAGGTAGCCGCCCGGAGGTCCAGTCGCGGGATCGGCGGGGGCGCACGCCTCGACGGAGCACGTGCTCCACGCAGAGGGACGTCGGGCCGGGGTGGCACCGCAGTCGTGCGACGAGTGGACCGGCGCCGGGGAACGTCCTCAGGAACCTCCTCCTCGGCCTCTGCCTCTGCCTCTGGTGCCTCAGCTGCCTCGGCGTCTGCCTGGCCCTGCTGCGAGCTCTAGGGCTCGACTCCTGGGGAGGTGAACGTCGTCCGACGACCGACAGCCAAAAGCATGCCAGTCGGAGAGTGGTGGAACCGCTCAACCTCCTCAACTGCTCTGCGCTGGTCGGGGGACAGCTGGTCCTCAATCCTGAGTTCGCCCGTACTACCACCCTGCTCGGCACGCTCTGCGGCGGCCGCAACCTCTCTGACCTGGTCTGCCTCCCTCTGCTCCCTGGTGCGCTTCCTGCGCGTGATCAACTTCCCCTTCCCGGGTCTCTGACCGGAAGGGGGACGAGGAGGAGAGTCCCCTAAGCCACCCCCGACGTTCTTGCAGCGCGGCATGACTGACAAGAACGGAAGTAACTGTCACTGAGAGAAGCTCTGGACTGCCGCTGAACACAAACACTGACACTGAGACCACCTGACAACCCAAAACTAACACTGAAAGCTCAGACAAAGAAACTCCCCCTGTCACTGAACTTGTTGCCGCTGACACTCGCGAGGCTTAGCCTCGATCCTTACCCGCAGGCTTGGCCCCGGGTGAACTGACACTGCCAAGCTGTCAACTGAGCAAACTACAGACTCACTGCAAGAGAAGAGGAGATATATATAAGAAATATATAGGCTAGAGATGAGCAAGTCCTATGGAAGCAAAGCAATGGAGATAAGAGGTGAAGATGGCTTTGCTACCTGACGGACCGACGAATCGAACCCAAGAAGAGGTGAGAAATACTGACGTCCAGAAACCCACGAGCCACGCCAAGGAGGACTGCACGAAAAATGGGCGAAAACGAGGTTACGAATCGAGAGAACGGTCGTTGGGGCATTTCATCGAGCACCTTGTGGGTAGGGTTAATGCAGTAGGGGGGGTGCTTACGGCGTGGGTCTGCCGGCCAGAGAAGAAGTTTGTCGAGAACGAGAACGGGCTCAGGGACGGGGAGGAATGTCCG
This sequence comes from Coix lacryma-jobi var. lacryma-jobi, assembly GCA_009763385.1. NCBI lineage: Eukaryota > Viridiplantae > Streptophyta > Magnoliopsida > Poales > Poaceae > Coix > Coix lacryma-jobi. The sequence goes on along the minus strand of VDCT01001050.1, from coordinate 25,954 downwards.
GCGAGCCTCCGGCAGACAGGAACGAGCTCCGGCAAGAGCTCCGGTGGGCGCGAAGGTCGGGTCACCGGCGAGCACACGCGCGAAGGTGCGGGCGCGGGGAAATAGCGGGCGCGGAGGGGCGACCGGCGGCGATGGCGCGGGGCGGGGTGTCTCGGCGGCGCGCGGCAAACGGCGACGAGGCTTAGGGTTGGGGTGGGCGGCGCGAGCTCGGGCGGTCGGGTGCGGGCGCTCGAGGAAGATGAGGGATGGAATGACGACTGGGACCCAGATGTCAATAGAAGAACTCAACGCGCCGCTTAAAGGGGCATCGGACGCGCCGATGGGATCACATCGAACGCTCCGATGCCTGTCCAGAGAGCTCCAGAACGGCCAAAATCGCATCGGATGCTTCCGTTGCCATGGCATCGGATGCTGGTTAGCGTCCGATGGTGCATCGGAGGCTCTGATGGTGACACATCGGATGCTCTCCTGACATTGTTCCAGCCGGAGCTGTCTACAGTGCAGGGCATCGGACGCTGGAGGAGCGTCCGATGTAGCTTCCGATGCCCCATTTTGGGCTGTTTTGAAGATTTCTGTTGCGGCTCCCTCTCCCAACCAAGTTCCAACTCAAATAAGAGGCAAATAAACACCAGTTGGAACCTAGTATGAGCATCCTCGCATAAACCCTCAGTTTTATAAATATTTTGCCATAGGCTACATATCATTTTTAGAGAAAATAGGCAATAAATCCCGAGGAGACAACATGTGGCCACCAAAACTAGGGGTCTCAACCATTAGGAGCCTCAAATGCTCCCCCTAGCGGTGGACGAACACAGCGGTTGCTCAAAAACATAACCGAAAAGAAACGACAAAGCAACAACCATGCATATGCAATGCAATACGAAATTTGAATCTAGGTTGCTTGTCAAGTTTGCTCATGGGTAAGCTTCTTCACTCGCTTTTTAGGGCGGTTATCTTAACCACGTCTGACAAGCCTATGTGCATAGCGTAAATTAAACATGGCATATTATACAATGCAATGCAAAGACAACCCCCTTTCACCTTTTGACAAAGTTACTTAGATCAAGCACATTAAGCTCACTTCGCAATCTACAAAGAGTGTTTTCATCTAGGGGTTTTGTGAAGATATCCGCCAATTGATCTTCGGTTCTAACTCCCTCTAAGGATATGTCTTTCTTTGAAACGTGGTCTCTATGAAAGTGATGGCGAATATCTATATGCTTTGTGCGAGAGTGTTGGACCGGGTTGTTAGCAAGCTTAACCGCGCTCTCATTGTCACACAACAAAGGTACCCTTTCTAGAACTACACCATAGTCTAAAAGGGTTTGTTTCATGTAAAGGATTTGTGCACAACAAGCACCCGCGGCTATGTATTCCGCCTTGGCGGTAGACAAGGCCACACTATTTTGCTTCTTTGAACTCCATGAAACTAGTGATCTCCCAAGCAAATGGCACCCTCCGGATGTGCTTTTTCTATCTACTTTGCAACCCGCGTAATCCGAATCAGAATACCCAATGAGTTGGAAGTTAGCTCCTTTGGGATACCAAAGGCCAATGCTTGGGGTGTGCTTTAGGTACCTAAGGATTCTCTTTACCGCTATGAGATGTGATTCCCTAGGATCGGCTTGAAAGCGAGCACACATGCACACACTAAACATGATATCGGGCCTAGATGCGGTCAAATATAACAAGCTACCAATCATAGAACGGTAGAGAGTTTGGTCAACCGGGTTACCTCCCTCATCTAGGTCGAGATGTCCATTTGTTGGCATTGGAGTCTTGATAGGCTTGCAATCATCCATGTTGAAGCGCTTGAGGAGGTCTTTTGTATACTCCCTCCATATTGAAAAAGCTGACGTTTTGGACAAGGTTTTGGTCAAACATTGGGAATATAAATCATAAATAACTTTTAAATTATTAAGTCTAGAGATATAAAAATCATATAAATAAATTTGTCTTGAAAAGTACTTTCATAAAAATATACATATACCATTTTCCAATAAATAAATTTAAAGAAACAAGTGGTCAAAGTGATGTTTTGGAGACAGTGTCGCTGTCTGAAACGTCATCTTTTTCAATATGGAGGGAGTACTTCTCTTGTGATATGAAAGTCCCCTCCTTCAATTGCTTGACTTGGAAGCCTAGGAAGAATGTGAGCTCTCCAATCATGGACATTTCGATCTCCTTCGACATCAAGTCACCAAATTCCTTGCAATAGGCTTCATTTGTTGACCCGAAGATGATATCATCAACATAGACTTGACAAATGAAGATCTCTCCATCAAGCTTCTTGGTGAATAGTGTGGTGTCGACCTTCCCAATGGTGAAGCCCTTCTCAATGAGGAAGTCCCGGAGGCGCTCGTACCATGCTCTTGGGGCTTGCTTGAGCCCATATAGCGCCTTGGACAACCTATAAACATGATTAGGATATCTAGGGTCTTCAAACCCGGGAGGTTGATCAACATAGACTAGTTCATTTATGAAGCCATTTAAAAATGCACTTTTCACATCCATTTTGTATAATTTAATGTCATGATGTGATGCATATGCAAGGAGGATACGAATGGCTTCGAGTCTTGCAACCGGTGCAAAGGTCTCTCCAAAATCCAAACCTTCAACTTGAGAGAACCCCTTTGCAACTAGCCTTGCCTTGTTTCTAACAACCTTGCCTTGATCATCTTGCTTGTTTCTAAACACCCATTTTGTTCCAATGACTCTTGCACCTTTGGGTCGCTCTTCAAGTGTCCAAACTTGGTTGCGGGTGAAGTTGTTTAATTCTTCATGCATAGCATTCACCCAATCCGGATCACCTAGAGCTTCATCCACTACTACAAAAATGAATATGCGCAGCGTTGCTCTTTTGCCCTCTATGGCGGACGTTTTTTTTGTCCGCTGCGGTAAATCCCACGATTTACCGCAACGGGCACTTTTGATTTACCGTGACGGCCAACTTTTGCCCGCCATGGTTAATTGATTTACCGCAGCGGGCATCTTAAAATGCCCGCTGCGGAAAATAGCTATTTACCGCAGCGGACATCTTAAGATGCCCGCTGCGATTAATCGATTAACCGCAACGGGCATCTTAAGATGTCCGCTGCGATAAATAGCTATTTTTCGCAGCGGGCATCTTAAGATGTCCGCTGTGGTTAATCGATTTACCGCAACGGGTATTTTAAAATGTCTGTTGCGGTAATTCGATTTATTTACTGCAGCGGGCATGCCCGCTGCGGTAAATCGATTTACCGCAGCGGGCATACTATAAGGCCCACTGCGGTAAATACTAAGGCTCAAAACAGCCCAAGACGAGGCCCGATAACCATCTTATATATATGTGTTCGCTAGGGTTTGCCTCTCATTCATTCAGCCGCCACACGACCTTCTCTTCTCCTCTTGCGCCGCCTTCTCCACCGCCCCTCACCTCCACTCCCACTCCGTCTCCCTCTCCCAGGTTGCTCCCTAACTCTCTCTCTCTCTCTCTCTCTCTCTCTCTCTCTCTCCCTCCCGCCCTCTCTTCCTTAGCAGGCTGGGCGAGGTCTCCACTGCAGGCAGGGAGCGGCCTCCACGGCGGGCCTGACCAACATGGCGGGGTCCAACCTCCACGGCGAGCGGGGCGCGACCTCCACAACATAGGAGGAGGCAGTGGGGCGCCTCCACGGCGAGCGGGGCGCGACCTCCACAACATAGGAGGAGGCAGTGGGGCGCCTCCACGGCGGCACGGGGCGCGGCCTCCATGACATAGGAGGAGGCAGTGGCGCACCTCCACGGTGACACGGGGCGCGGCCTCCACGACGTAGGAGGAGGCAATGGCGCGCCTCCATGGTGGCGCACGCACCGGCCTCCACGGGCGGGCCCTCAACAACAGTGCGTGCGTGGATCTGGTGGCGGCTCGGGTTCTCGGATGTCCGGATCCGCCCTGTGGCGACCAGATCCGGCGGTGGACCGACTGGATCCGGCGACGGCGGCGATGCAGCCCTAGATGGGCTTGGCGGGCCCATGGATGGGCTCAGCGGGTCTGTCTAGGGCATTTTCTTTTTTTTTGTTTTTTCAAATGATTAACCATGACGGGCATCCTTAGGCGCCCATTGCGGTAAATCGATTAACCGCAGTGGGCGCTTTATGTTGCCCGCTGCGGTTAACGTATTTACCGCAGCGGGCAAAAGCGTCCGCTGCGGTACTTGCCACGATTAATTTTGGCCTTAGCACCGCAGCGGACGCCTTTGCCCGCTGCGGTAAATCAAAATCGCCCGCTGCAGTTAAGCATTGTGGTGTAGTGATCTACAATAGTAGGCTCAACAAGAGACATAAAGGAGTGATGTTCAATAAATAAAGCAAGTTTTTTAGATCGAGTCATTACACCCCTTGTTGGACTCCCTATGATGAGATCTTGAGGATGAGCTTGTAGTAGAGGAGTAGTCCTTTGATCAACCACTTGAGGGGCCGCTTGTGGAGCATCAACATCTTGAGCTTGTACCACCATTTGATCATGGGAGACATGAGTATCTTCAAATGGATCCCTCCCATCTTTGTCATCAACATGTGGTACATTGGATGGGGATGGCTTGTCAATGACTTGCACATCATCATCATCATCTTTAGGCTTGATGGCTCCAACTGACATGTTCTTCATTGCTTCCCTCAATGGTTCGTCACCTACATCATCAAGATTTTCATGCTCTCCTTGAGAGCCATTAGATTCATCAAATTCCACATCATATGTTTCTTCTACCATCCCGGTGGCATGGTTAAATACTCGATATGCTTTGGACTTCAATGAGTAACCAACAAGAAAACCAATATCACATCGGCGTTGAAACTTCCCTAGGTGTTGGCGCTTCTTGTAGATGTAGCATTTGCACCCAAACACTCTAAAGAATGATATATCCGGCTTCTTGTTGTTGAGTAGCTCTTAGGTGGTCTTTCCAAGGAGACGATGGGGGGACAATCAGTTTGATGCATAGCAAGAGGTGTTGATTGCTTCCGCCCAAAATCTTTCCGGTGTAGTGTACTCATCTAGCATTGTCCTTGCTAGGGTGATTAGTGTCCGGTTCTTTCTCTCAACTACCCCATTTTGTTGTGGTGTATATGTTGTGGAGACTTCATGCTTGATCCCAACTTCATCACAATACTCTTCAATATGGGTGTTATCGAACTCTCTTCCATTATCACTTATAATCTTTTTGATCTTCAACTCAAACTCATTTTGGGCTCTCTTGGCAAACTTCTTGAATGAAGGGGTTGCTTCAGATTTGTCATGAAGAAAGAATACCCAAGTGTATCTTGAATAGTCATCAACAATCACTAGACAATAGAGTTTTCCACCCAAGCTAGCACATGTTGTCGGCCCGAATAGATCCATGTGAAGTAGCTCTAACTCTCTTGAAGTTGATACAAAGGCTTTGGTTGGATGAGTGTTTGCAACTTGCTTGCCGGCTTGACATGCACTACACAATTTGTCCTTCTCAAATTTGACATCCTTCAAACCTTTAACCAAATCCTTCTTCAATAGCTTGTTGAGAGTGTTCATTCCCACATGAGTCAATCTTCTATGCCATAGCCAACCAAGTGATTGCTTAGTGAACAAACATGTCTTCAAGTTGGCATCTTCGGAGGTGAAATCCACTAGATAGAGATTGTTGTATCTAAAGCCCTTGAATATCACTTGTGTATCATCTTTCTTGGTCACAACCACTTCCTTGTCGGTGAACAAACATTGAAAGCCAAGATCACATAATTGCCCAACGGATAGCAAGTTGAAGCTCAATGATGCAACTAGAAGCACATTAGAGATGGTATGATCATTTGCTATTGCCACTTTTCCCAATCCCTTGACATTGCCCTTTGAGTTGTCACCAAATGTAATCTTTTCTTGGTCATTGACATTCTCTTCTAGTGAGGTGAACATCCGGGGATCACCGGTCATATGTTGTGTGCAACCACTATCAATCACCCAATGAGATCCACCGGTCTTGTAGTTCACCTACACACATAAGAAATAAAGCTTGAGCTTTTGGGACCCAAACTTGTTGCGGTCCCTTAACCTTCTCTACTAGTGACTTAGCAACCCAAATTTGCTTTGGCCTATTCTTGTTAGGAGGCCCCATGAACATGACTTTCATCTTGCCACTAGAGTCTTGTCTAAGCATGTAGTGAGCATTGAAAGCAAAGGGCCTAGCATGCTTGGGCAAGGGTGTAGGTTTAGGCTCTTCACAATCATGAGCAAAGTGTCCTTCCTTTCCACACTCATAGCACCTTCCAATCTTCTTCTTCTTTGGCTTAGTGATGCTTTTGCGTTGCTTCATCTTCTCTTCAAGGAAGCCAATACCATTTCTATTTGTCTTCATCACGGTGTTCATGAGTAGCTCACTTTGAAGACATTGCCCCTTGGTGAATTTCTTCAACCCGGTGGTGAGGTGCCCCTTCTCTTTCTTGAGCTTGTCATTCTCTTGTTGGAGCTCTAGTTGAGATGGTGTAATCTTGTAATCTCTCTCCATTTTCAATCACTTGTTCTCTTCTTTTAGCATGTCTAGCTCAAGTGACATGCTATAATCATCATCTTGGGTCTCAACAATGACTTGCTTTGTGGTTGCAAGCTTCTCTAGATCAACCTTGAGCTTTGCATTCTCATTCTTGATCTTGACATAATCATCATAGTGATCGGCCACAACCACATTCTTGCCCTTGCCACTAGCTCTTTGCTCATCATGCTCACTAACCAAGTCCTCACAAGATGTTGCTATGTCACACTTAACAACAAGGTTAGGAGCATCATGTGTCTCATGTGGAAGCATATCATAAGCAACGGTGAGAGCATCATAGTCAACTTTCACTTGAGTGTATTGTTCTTTGAGCAAAGCATAACTAGTGGTAAAGTCACTATGCATTTTATCAAGTTTTTCATTTTTAGCTTTGAGCTCCTTGTTAGAGGACTTGAGCTCCTTGATAGTGGATGACATAGTAGCAAGTTCATCTTTTAGCTCATCACTAGCATGAATAGCATGATCATATTTCTCAACAAGAGATTCATTATCATCAACAAGCTTTTCATTTTTAGCTCTAGTCTTTCTTATGATTTTAGAGTAGTTGTTTAGCAATTTAACAAGCTCATCATAAGTGGGTGACTCAAATTCACCATCACTATCACTATCACTAGAGTCATCATCGCTTTGTACCTTTTGATCACCTTTAGCCATGAGGCATAGGTGTGTAGATGATGATGGTGACGGTGGTGGTGGTGGTGTAGAGTAGCCATTGACTAGAGCGGCCACCTTCTCCTTCTCATCATCACTATCTTCACCAGATGAGCCACCGGAGGAGTCAATGTCGGTGAGCCAATCACCAACAATGTATGCTTTACCACCTTTCTTGTGGTATTGCTTCTTCTTGCCATCTTTCTTCTTGTAGGGCTTGTCATTCTTCTTCTCATCTTCACTTGATGAGTCATATTTCTTGCCCTTGTTCTTGTTCTTGTAGTTGTCCTTCTTGGGCTTGGTGCATTGATGAGCAAGATGGCCAAGCTCACCGCAATTGTAGCAATCCATTTCGGAGATTGGCCTCCTCTTGCTACTTGTGAAGAACTTCTTTCTTGAGTCAAAGTTGACTCCATTCTTGTGAAGCTTCTTCAACATCTTGGTGGTCCTTCTCACCATGAGAGCGATGTTGGAATCATCCTCTTCATCACTTGAGCTCTCATGATGCACCTCAATTGTCTTTGACTTGCCCTTCTTGTCATGGCTTGCTTTGAAGGCCAAGTCCTTCTTCTTGTCGGTGGAGGAGCCACCACTTGGTGTGATGTGCATGTACATCTCATGCGCATTGATCTTTCCCAAGATTTGAGTTGGTGTAGCGGTGGAAAGATCACTTTGATGTAGCACCGTCACAATGTGTCCATACTTCTCAATTGGAAGGACACAAAGAATCTTCCTCACAACATCAGATGGTTGCATTTGTGTGAGGCCAAGTCTGTTGAGTTCTTCTACAAGAACATTCAAGCGTGAGTACATTTCATTTGCACTTTCATTAGCATGCATATCAAATGAATGAAGCTTTTGCATAACTAAATGATATCTCTCCTCACGCTCACTCTTGGTCCCCTCATGGAGAGCACAGATGTTATCCCATAGATCATGGGCATTCTTGTGGTTTCGGACGCGGTTAAACACATCCTTGCAAATGCCTCTAAAAAGAATGTTTTTGGCCTTTGCATTCCACTTTTCATTTTCTTCCTCATATGGCATGAGGCTAGTGCCCTCCTTGGGTTTGGGGAACCCGGTTATGGCGGCATCGCGGCATTTCACATCAACCGCTTCTAGGTACGACTCCATACGGATTTCCCAATATGTAAAGTCGTCTCCCTCGAACATGGGAGGTGGTCCATCACCTCCGGACATCTTAACTCTAGGCGGTTAAGCCTAAATCGAGAGCATGAGGCTCTGATACCAATTGAAAGGATCAAGATGCCCAAGAGGGGGGGGTGAATTGGGCTTTTCTAAAACTTCTTGCAAGAATAAAACCTATCAAGCCTCAATTAACCCCCTAGTGCCTAGAAGTGTGTTTCTCTTTATTCTACCGCACAAAAGACCAAGTCTATGCCACTCCTACTCTAGCAAAGCAATCCAATATAGAATGAACAGCAAGTAGTAATGCGGAATTGAATTGCTTGAAAGTAAATGTGTAGGTAAAGGAGTAGAGATGACTCGACGATCTTTTTGCCGAGGTGTCGAGGTGTCAGCACACCCCCTAGTCCTCGTTGGAGCACCCGCGCAAGGGTATCGCTCCCCCTTGATCCGCGCAAGGATCAAGTGCTCACTACGAGCTGATTCTTCGCCACTCCGGCCCGGTGAATCGCTCACTACCGGTCACAAGCTTGCTTGGGTCATCCACAATGCCACCGGATGCTCTCCAAGCTTCACGATCGCCACCAAGCCGTCTAGGTGAAGCCGATCACCAAGAGTAACAAGCTAGAACTCTCACTTGACCAACACAAGGCCAAAGAGATGGATGGATGCACACTTGCTACTCAATTCTCACTAGGAGGTGTCTAATTCTCACAGTTAGCAAATCACTCAACCTCACTAGGGCTCTTGCACTCACTCACACTCACAATGTGTTTCTCAACAGATGGAAGTAGCAAGAACACTCAAATGGATGGAGGGAAGGAGTATATACTCCCCCAACCGGCCGTCCAAAAACAGGACAAGACAGGGTTTCTGCGGGGGCATCGGACTCTCCGATGCCTGGCATCGGACGCGCTGATGACCTCGACCAACGGTCGACTGTACCCTCTTGTCAGACCTGTTAAAGGAGCATTGGACGCTGGGCAGCGTCCGATGCCCCTGCATCGGACGCATCCGATGCCATTTTGACCTCTCTGGAACCTCTCTGCATGGCCATCGGATGCTGGCCTTCAGCATCCGATGCTACCAGCAGTTCACTCCCAAGTGAACAGTGGCACGGGAGCGTCCGATGTGGCAACATCGGAGCCTCCGATGCCATGCACCAGACTAAACCCTAGTCGGGGTGAGCATCGGAGCCTCCGATGCCCACCTGGCCAGCATCCAATGGTGCATCAGAGCCTCCGATGCCCCATCGAGCAGCATCCGATGCCACTTACAAGGCAAGAACAAACTCGGATCGCGACGTGGCCTAAACGACTTTTGTTCCTCTCAACTTAAGGCATCATTCTGAGCTACCTAGGGCTATGAAATAACAAGTGTGCACCACACCTACCTCAATAGTCTCATATAGGTCAAGCTACTGATTCACGCTCCCCTTTATAGTACGGCCAAAGGAAAAACAAAGACCTAAGACTACCTAAGTGTCCTCCAACACCATATGACACTTAGCCTAGTCTACCACCGTCTTCGTTGTCCATCCTTTGAAAACTGAAACGATATCCATCGCTAGGGGACATGAACTCTATATGCCCGTATCGTCGCCATTACCGTGACCTAACTCAATCATGTTTCTGCAAAACACACGTTAGTCACAGTAATCTTGTGTTTCATCCAATCACCAAAACCATTAGGGGCCAAGATGCGTTCAGTAAAGGTGTCAAACAGAGTAACCCCTAAACCATGAGTTAACTGAGCCATACTGAACACTACATTCGGGAGGTGGAATACAAATGACTCAACAGGAATATCACACCCGCGATCTACCACTCTATCCGGAACATAGGACGCATTCGCAGATAAATAATGTATAGGCACCACGCCTACACATCATCTATCACCCACCCATTGTACTTTAAGATGAGCGCTATACGAACATGAGTATAAACATAAAGATGAACTATCTATGCCAAATGTATAGTCAAAGCAGACTATAAGCAATATAATTAAGAATATAGTAGTTGATGTCTTAGTCATATCAATTGTATTGCTATCTAGAGCATAAAGATAAACAATAAGGTGAATTAGATCATCGAGAAGAACTAAAGTATGAACTAGAACATGAACTAGAACAAGATTATGAACTAGAAGATGAACTAGACGATAAACATGAACTAGACGATGAACTAGAACATAACAATGATGAACTAGAAGAGCAATTATGAAATAGATCCATAATGTCAATACAAGAGAGAAGATCTTGGGATTACCGAGCCTTCTCACGACTAGATCAGGAATCCAAGCGAAGCTTGCCTCCTCTAATCCTATTCTATCAACTATTCTAGGTGGATGTAGTTCCAGGGCTTCCGATTGATCTCCCTCTGTGATGAATGCCTGATGCTCTGATTGATGATGTCTGATTTTCTGGAGAGGGGGGTCTGGGGCTGTTTATATAGCCCTGGGTGATGAACCGTGGCCGTTAGATCAAACCGACTTAAGGTACGGCTGAGATGCATCCTAGAGGTCGGTGGGAGAGCCTTCCAGAAGATAGACTCCATAGGCCCCAAGGGGGGACCGGTCGGTCCCTAGGTGGGATCAGTCGGTCCCACCAGTCATCCTCTCGTGGTGTTCGACCTCCTGGTGTCTTCTTGCGTCCTCTGGAGTCTTCTAGAATAATCCTGACGTGGCGGTGGCGTTATCTCCCGTCAGTTTCCTTCTGTGGGAAGCTATCGGTGTTGATTTCCTGGTTTAGTCCCTGCAGAATCATAGTTCACCAAAACTCGTGGAATATTGTCAGTTGAAACCCTAAACCTTTGTTGGTGATTAAATTCTTGCCCTTTTCATATTTATTTATCCTTTAATTATGATAGATAACCAGTGTCAACAGTGCGCTTTTCAGAAAGCGCACACCATTAGAAGACTTCAAGAGCACTTTATGGTTTCTCTCAGAAGGTACTCAGATGACACTTGATCAAGGTCAAGATTCCCAAGGTGACTTCACTGAAAGACCATGAAGAGCTCGGGGGCTTGTGGGACAGAGTCCCCGGGTACTCCATAAGGAAGGGCGAAGACCTAGTCCAACTAGAACTCTTATGTAATCCTAGTAGTATTGCTATCTTGTAATCCTACTAGGACTCCTAAGATTGTAACTGACTAGGACTCTTGCCTCTTGGACTATATAAAGAGAGGCAGAGCTCCCTAGATCGGGACACAGACAGAGACACAAGGGGTCAAGGTACACAACCAGACACCCATAAGCGCAGGGCACAAGATATTATTCTCCCAAACTGGACGTAGGGATGCTATTCAGCAAACCGATCCAGTATAAAACATTGTCTCTGCGTTTACCTTTGAGTTCTGCATACGTCGATCCCCACCGAACAATTATCCAGGTACCCGCGAGACGACTTACCGGTTAATAAACACCGACATTATCCTCAAACAAAATATACTTTGCCAAGTGAAACCGTATATACCTAGATCATAGAGAAAATAGAACTGATGCTTGTCAAAAGTCCAGTCTCCTTTTCTTTAGAGATTGGAAACCAGTAATAATGCCTTCATAACTGTAGCCTCTTGCAATTTCACCCTTTATGTGTACTAGCAGGCTGTGAACACTGAACAATATAGAAAATTTCCAAATCAGGGGGCATGGTCCAGTATGGCACCCATGAAGCTCTGTCAGCCCTCAGGCTTAGGTCCACCGGAGTCCGCAATATATCTAGATATTGGGACTAAGACTAGTCTGATAGATGAGGACCGCCCCTACCTTATATGTTGTGTTTCTCCACCATCAATTGCCATTGTGTGACTAAACCTAACATATAAAAGCAACTCCAACCGTTTTGCATTTTTTGTTTGACAAAATATGGTATTTGTCAACTCTCAAATTAATATGGCAAAGGTAAAAAGAGTCAATCTCCAACGGTTTTGCATTTAAACTTGGCAAAACTAAAAAATTGTGCACGCGAGAGGGAAATATTCCGCGGAAGTAGCACGCGAGAGCGATTGCCAAGCGAACCACGGCTTGACATATATGCCAAATATCACCCGGTGTTTGCCAAGTTGCTAAAAATGTCAAGCTCATTTGTCAAACCATTGGACATGAGATGTTTAGACTTTTTTGCAAAAATAAGAATGCAAAGCTCATTTGCAAAACCGTTGGAAATGCTTAATAGCCTCAATTTAGTCCATTTGAATCTTGATTTGATCCATCGTTAATTTGGACACAAAGTTGCTCTCTGGTTTCGATTTGGAATTGGTTTTGAATAGAGATTTAGTTCCGATCTTGTTTCTAATAGCCTCAATTTGATGTTTTTAAATCTCGATTTGGTCATTGGTTATTTCTGACACAGATTTGGTCTCTGGTTTCGACTTGCGCCATGGTGGGCATATAAAGATGGTGGGCATATAATTTATTGTAGGATCATTTATATGACTTGCGGCTCAATATTTCTGTCACGATTCCTATTCTATTCAGGTTACTCAAGATCAGATGATCTATTTAGATTATGACTTCTAGTTATTCTCTCAATAGTCCTTACCTAATACAACAATAGCGAGGTTGTAAATAGATTAGGACTCCTAATTATTCTCACATTCACAGAGTTAGTTAGTAGAGATCGATCATACTAAAAAATAGATAAAAAAAGAGAGAAAATTTACCCCCTTTATTACGAAGATATAGATAAGGACGGTGTCAAGAACTGAGATGGTTGCGTCATGGGTCTGGAAACAGAAACGCAGATGCCCAGGAAACCATGTAAGATGTGGTTTCTAGGTGGAAGATGATACGGTTTCCTGCAGTACAGGAGACTGCTAGTTTGCCGAGTGTCAGTGGCTTGCTCAGTCATCAAGTAAGTTTTTTTTGCCGTGTGCCGCTCTTTGCCGAGTGTTGCACTCGGCAAAGAGGGCTTTTGCCTAGTGTCAGGCTCTCTGTGGCACTCGACAAAGGCCCCCAGAGTGGTTTTGCCGAGTGCTCGATTTTTGGCACTCGGCAAACTAGCCTTTTCGCGTAGTTCTGCTTGCCCAAGATGTGTTGTCCAAGATGTTGTGTGGTGGACAAAAATTAGCTGGATAGAAAGAATGGGCTCGGCGAGAAGCTGAAATTTTGGTAGAGAAGAGATAATCCAAGCACTTTTACCGTTGTACCGATAGTATGTGTACTAGGGTCTGTTTAGTTTTTTATGGATAATAGCTATCTGCTAATAATTATTTCCTTTAGGTCTAAATACATATGGATAGTAGCTACACACTAGACAATTATTGGTTAGAACTCTAGATAACAACTGTCTCGCTTGCTGAACTAAATTAGATAATAACCGTCTACTATCCGCTAATGGATTCAAATCGACCCTAGATATATAGACTCAACTCTTGTTATGGCCTGGATCACGATCGGAAGACGCCATGCACATACAAGTGACTGCTGCATACATTTCCTTGTCAAAGCGTGCATGGCAATGGGGCCGGGATCCAAAAACAAAATAATGCACAACTAGCTAGCCATCGCAAAAGCCGATCGATCCAAACCATGCACGGCGCGCGCTACTTACGTACATGCATGAACAGACGTGGAAAACCAGGCTGTGGCCGAGTTCTCCCATGTGGTCAAGGACGAGATGCTGCATACTTTTGGTTGTTTGTTCCTCTATTATCTCGCGCGTTTCAACATCCATCGTGTGTTCCGTGGAAATTTATCAGGAGAGAGACATGGTAGTACCGTGTTGAAGAGACAAGAATATACGATTTTTCAAATGGGTGTATATATTCATCCCGTTTGTTTCAGCTTATATCAGCCAGAATCAGCTCTAATTTTCAACCGTGTGGAACATTATCTTTCATTCTTTCTCTCACACAAATCAGCCAAACCATCGGCCGACCGGATCCTTGGAAGTTGTCGATTGCTTGCTTGCTTGCTTATTCGTTGAAGAGTAGAATACATCCCTACCATCTAACTTAGCTCGGGATGTTATCCAAGCTCATAAAACTTCCAAAATGCATCCCTATGTTTGTGAATGAAAGATGTCTAGAGTTGGCTTAAGTTAAACTTTTGAACTTTGACCGGTTTCTAGAAAAAATAATATCAAATTAATTAACATCATTAGATATACCATAAACTATGTTTTCTTAATATATTCATTTTAAATCATAGATATTGTTATTCTTTTCTATAAAATTAGTTAAATTTTAAAAAATTTGACTGGTATGAGTTCTAGAAATTGATTTATTTACGGACCGAGGGAGTATATCCAAACTCCCTAAAGTTACTAATTGTGTCGATCACATGAAGTCTAATATAATCATCATAGCTTAAGTTAATTCAACCTATGGCTATGTGGTCTGTCGTTGATCACATGATGACATGGCGCTTGTGTGATCTATCACTGATCACGTGATGACATGGCGCCGACAAGTAAGGTCTATATGCTGGTCCCATCTCTCTCCCCACTCGCATGTGGGCCTTACACGCTGATTGTCATCGCCCAACACATACCACATCATAGGTAAATTAACTTATATTGTATATGTTGATTTAAATCTCACAAGATTTAATGTTAGCAAGTTTAGAAATCTTGATGCATATTTTCAGAAAATTTGAAAACTAGATGGCATCCTAAGCCAAATTTAACTACTAGCAGTGCATTGTTTTACTTTGTTGGGAGCTGACTGGACTAGTCAACGAAGCAACTACGTACAAGGAGAAGTGAAAGCACCTGGAAAGGGTTCAGTGAGGGTTAGAGGGGGTAGACAAACAATAATGTACTCCCTCAGTCCTGAGATACAATAGGCGCGATTTAACTTGGTGGAGTCTTCAAAAATATATATTTCGTCCCATAATTTCTCTCATAATATATAATTATAGAAATAAAAGTTTGATCATTAGAAAATATTTCTAAATATAAATACAATGCAACTACTTTTGTAGTATAAACTTTTTATATGATTAGACTATTTGTTAGACAAAGATTACAAAGTTTGAATTTTAAAATATGTGTGTGCCTTGTATCTTCCGAGGGAGTATGATTTGTAGGGTCCGCGCAACATGCATTCTTTACCGAGTGCTGGCAGCACTCGGTAAAGAGCCTTTTGCACTCGGCGAAGCCTTTGTCGAGTGCCGTACTCGGTAAAGAGCACTCGGCAAAGAAAATATCGGCAAAAGGCTCTTTGTCGAGTGCCAAATATCGGGCACTCGTGAAATCGCAAGTTCTCATATTTTTCACGCAATTTTCTCTCACGCAGTCAGCAGGATTCGAACTCACGACCTCTCGCTCGCGCGGAGCCTCCTCTACCACTGCACTACACACTCATATACGTTTCACCTCCGTTTCGATTACCCATATATTATACTAAACCATGTGTAACTTGCTTATTTGAGGCCCTAAACGAATTTAAATCAAAAAGTTGTCAACTACAAAGTTTTCTAACTTTTTGAGATCTACAACTTTTATTTTGATAGTTTTTCAATCCGAGCTCGTTTATAAAAATTTGAATTTCAAATTTGACAATTTGAAACATAGTTTTCGTTGACAAGATGATTTCAAATCAAAAAGTTGTCAACACCAAAGTTTCATAACTTTTCGAGATCTACAACTTTCATTTTGGTCATTTCTCCATCCAAGGCATTTTAAAAAATTCAAATTTTACATTTTTCAAATTCGAACGCAGTTTTGCATAACTAGATGACTTCAAATTAAAAAGTTATCAACTACAAACTTTCATAACTTGTCAAGATCTACAAAGTTTATTTTGGTTGTTTGACTATTTGTGCATCCGACATTGTGGTTCTAATATTATTCACAAACATTATATATCACTCTTGTAGTTTTATAAACTACCGGAGAGATATATAAAATTTATGAACGAATTTATTTTAAGTTTGTCAAATGAAGAAATCACCAAACAAAAATTGTTCATCTTGATAAGTTAACCAACTTTGTAGTTCAAAACTTTTTCATTTGGATTAATTTACTGCTTCAAAATATAATTTAAAAACTGGCTTTGCCGAGTGTCAAAAAAAACACTAGGCAAAGAGCTCTTTGCCGAGTGCCAAGTGGCTGGCACTCGGCAAAGAGTCCCTCTTTGCCGAGTGCCAGCCTGGCGGCACTAGGCAAAGAGCCGACCACGTGGCACAGTTCGGGGCCACATGCTTTGCTGAGTGCCACGTGGCTGGCACTCGACAAAGAGGGGATCTTTGTCGAGTGCCAGCCACGTGGCACTCGGCAAAGACCCGACCACGTGGCACAGTTCGGGGCCACATGCTTTGCCGAGTGCCACGTGTCGGTGTTTCGGACCCGGGGGTGTGACACCAACGAGTAATATGTTCGCGTGCTCTCTTCCTGGATGGTGATGCAAGATGACACAAGGATATATCCTGGTTCGGGCAAAGAAGGCCCTACGTCCAGCGGGGGAGGAGGTTCTTGTATTACTTGCACATAAGTGCTTGTACAGGGGCGAATACAAGCTTGGCGAGCGTGGACCAGAGTCCGGACTCAAGTGTGAGGGTGTGTGGGCGTATGTGCGTTCTAACGTGTTTGTAACCGTGGAATGAGGGCCCTGGTGTCCCCTTTTATAGAGCAAGGGGAGGCCAGGGTTACACAAGGGTATTACAGGTGTCGGGGCGTACGATGCCCAATACGGAGAGGGGTAGGAACCCTGTCTTGTCGGGGCCACTGGAGCCGATGAGGGCGTTGCTGTTGAGGCGTCCTTGGGGCGTGGCCTCCATCCCGGGCGCGGTCGTGATGGCGTGACGATGTAGAAGCCGTGCAGCACCCATTCCGGCACGTACAGGACACGACGGGGTCCCTCCGGGTCTTGGGATACCTGTCTTCCAATAGCATGAAAGCAGTTTAGGGCTCAAGGGGCGCGGAGCCGGCCTCGAGGTGGCGCCTACGGGGGGCCCGAGCCCCCGTAGGTATGGGCAAGTCCCGTGAAAATTGATTGAGCAGTGGGCATCCGGGCCTCGAGACGTGGCTTGGACGTGCAACAATGTAGGGTATGGGTTAACAGTGTCGTACTGGCGCCCTTTTGCCCATGCTTGTGGTGAAAATGAGACTTGACTCTGCCCTGGTTACTGTGGTACACGTCGGGCTGCAGAGGACGTGACTGGAGTAGGTGGACGTATTAAATGCGCGGTATGGGGCTGGCATCCGATGCCTGCGCCGCTCGAGGGAAGCATAAGCGTCTCGAGAGATAGGCTGCTGTGCTAGAGAGGCTCGAGGTCCCCGCGTGGGGTCTCGAGGTATGGTGTTCGGCTGTTGGGGGCTCGAGCCCTAAATGCCAGGACTCGAGGTTTTAGTGGAGCGCTCGCCCGAGGCCTGGCTTCGGAGGGTTCGGGCGAGATGGAGAACGGGCGTCAGCCCGAGGCCTGGCTTGGTGAACTCGGGCGAGACGGAGAGCGCGCGTTCGCCCGAGGCCTGGCTTGGTGGGCCAGCGTTGTGGGCCTCGAGGGGTTGGTCTCTTTAAGGGGTTAGACTAGTTAGGTTTGTTATTTACCGGCGTTCTAGGTTTGACCTATTAGTTTGCGTTGATTGGGGGTACCCCTTTTGTGGACCCTCGACAGTAGCCCCCGAGCCCTTGTTTGAGTGCTCGCACTCGAGCAGGGGCTCTCGACTGGGACCTCGAGGGTTAGCTAGCCGGTTCTCGAGGGTTTGGCTGCTTTGATCCCGTGGGTGTCGTGCGCGCGACACCCGCGGGTGTAGCCCTCGAGGCCACGGGGGAGTGGTTAAGACTCCCTCGTGGGCTTTTTCTTGTGTGAGTGTTAGTTGCGTTTTTTAGGTTCGAGAGTGTCGAGCCCCCGAGTTTTTTAGACCCCCTTTCGTCGAGGGGTGCCAGGCTGAACCGGCCGGCCGGCTCTTCGAGCTGTCCGGCACGCCGGTTGCCCTGGCTTGTCATCCCGCGAGTCCTTTCGATCGGATGCGAGGTGGGATGCCTCGTACTACCACGAGCGGGCGAGTATCGAGGTTCCCGGTGAGCTGGTAACGGGGAATCCAAGTGAGACCTCGTGCCCCGTTCGATAGGGATCGACTGTAGCCCAGAGGCGATCTCATGAAGCATGGGTGCTGAGTCTGCAGGAGTGCCGGGTCCATTCGATAGGGCCCGGTGGCTCGATGCCTCCCTCCGAGGGGATCTCACTGCACGTCGTGCTCCCTGCCTTGGATACACATGAGGGGCCTCGAGGGCTTGGCCCTCGAGTGATGCCGCGAGTGGCGCCCCTTGGTGTCCCTGACTCGGGTGCTTGAAGCCGGCTGTCGAACCCTCTTCGAGGGCCAGCCTTCGCTGCTTCGAGGCTTAGGGCCGGGGCCCGTTTTTACCTTCGTGAAGAAGCCTCCGTCGTCTGGGAATCCTTCTGCCCGTTGGGCGTGCCTTTTTAGGCGAAATCTGCCGGGGAGGGCGGCGGACGCGAAGCCGGGGCGACGGTCGTGGCGGGCCTGAGTAGTGGAGCGAATGGAGAGCTGCCGCGTGTACCCTGCATCCGGCTCGAGACGTAGTTAGGTGGGCGCATTAAATGCTATGTGGTTACCTTTTTCGTCGCCGTGGGACGCCTCGCCTGTTGGGGTTCTTTCGTATAAATACCGAGAGAGGGGGAGAGGGCTCTTCTTTTTTCCTTTGCCTCCATAGCCGCCACAGTTCCCGCACCCCTTCCTCCTGAGCCCGCAGCCAGCAACCTCCCCGGCCGTTCGTCTGCCGTCAAAGCCCACCTCATCGTTGCCATGGCCGACAAGACCTCACCGCAGCTGGCCGAGGCCTGGAGACGGTCGAAGGTGACGCGACGCGAGATGGACTCGCTGGTGGCTCAGGGGCTTCTTCGTCCCAACCCAGAGGAGGGATCTGCGTGGTGGGTCATCCCATCGGAGGACCACCGGGAGCCGCACCCGCCGGAGGGGTACGTGGTGAGCTTCACCCGTTACCACCGCCTGGGGCTTGGCGTCCCGCCGAGCCGCTTCATGCGGGCGTTAACCCACCACTACGGGGTGGAGCTTCAACACTTCTCCCCCAACTCGATCTCGCACGCCGCCATCTTCGCTGCGTTGTGCGAGGGGTATTTGAAGATGGAGCCATATTGGGAGATGTTCGTTCACATCTTCCGGGGCGAGCTCTTCACCAAGACGCTGAAGACTAGCGAGAAGCGGCTCGTGCGCGCTGGCTCCCTCGCCATCACCATGCGGACTGGACCTTCGTCGGCCGGCGTCCCCCGCGAGTATCTCCACCAGAGGCTCTCGACCAACCAGTCAGGGTGGGACGAGCACTGGTTCTATCTGCGGAACGAGGGAGGGCTCCTCCCGCAGTATTCCGGCAGGGTGCTCGACCGGCGCCCGGACCAGTGGGTCTGGGGCGTCATGGCAGACATGTAGCGCCACCTGGTGCCGCTGATGAAGCTGATGAAGAAGCTGGTGGACGAGGAGGGGTTGACCGTCCCGGCGGTCATCTGTGCGTTCCACCAACGGAGGGTCCTCCCTTTGGCGGACCGCCCCCTCTTCCTGTATCAAATGGGGGAGAAGGCCACGGCCGAAGTGCTGAGCGGGTCGAGGATGGCCGAGGAGGGATTGCCCTGCAGCGAGGGCATCTCCCGGGTGTCGATCACGATCCATGGGTCATTCGCCCCGGAGAGTACCAACCTAATCCCCATGGCGCCCGACGAGGGGTGCCTCGACCTGGTAGGTCCCCATCGAGCTAGCCCGTCTTGAGCCTCCCCTCCTTCATTCTTCTTTGAATCATGTTTCCTTTTTTCGCAGGGGACGTTCACGTGTCGTGCCTCGAGGCCCCCGGTGAGGGAGGACGCCGCGGAGACACAGGTGAGGCGCCTCTCTGCCCAAAAGGAAAAAGAGAACAAGGATTCGAGCAAGAAGAAAGAGAAAAACAAAAACTTGCGTCGGTCGGCTCGGGAGCAAAGGTTGGCGAAGGTTTGCCGCAATCGGCAGCCTGGGGATGAGTCCCCCGAGCTCAGCTCCTCGAGCTCGGAGGATGATGATGATGAGAGTGACGACGAGGGGATGGACGCGCGCCTGAGACGCGCGGGGCTCGGCGACATCTGGGCTGACCGCTCCCGTGTGCAGGAGAACATCTACGAGGTCCCCCCGGCGAAGGTACCGCGCGGGGTGAAGCAGCAGAAGGCCACGCCAGGGCACGTCGAGCTCCCGGCCGGACGCGCCCCCCGTCGTGAGGAAGCCCCGAACCCGGAGCGCCTACGCCGTAGCACACCAACGGCGGCCGCCCCCGCGTCAGCCCAGGTGGGGGGTCTCGAGAAGGGCCGAGCCTCGAGGGGCAGTGACCACATCGGGAGGGGCTTCGGGCCCGACCGCCGCGAGCCATCGAGGTCGGGGTCGAGCCTGCGGAGGAGCGGGCGTCAGGAGAAGGCGTCGAGCCCGCACCATCACGAGCGTCGGGAGGGAGCCCCCGGGCGTCTCGTGACCAGGGGCGTGAGCGTCCCCGGAGTCCATCGCCACCGGGACACAGAAACGGACGCGGGGGGCGCGACCGCCAGCATGAGCGTCGGAGCAGGTCCCGGAGCCCGCGCCGGGACAGGCGCCACGACGACAGCACGAGGGAGGTACGGTCGCCCTCCCGCGATGTGGGGCGGAAGGAGGGCTCTCCCTCGAGGTCGAGCCACAGGAGGCATCGGGAGCCCTCCCCCCATCCCAGCCCAGCGGAGATGGCTCAGGCGCAGGGCTCGAGCCGTAGGGTGGGCTCGAAGCCCCCGAGTGGGTCCGGCGATTCCGGGAAGAAGCCTAGCCGCCGCTTTGGGTGAGTAATTTTCTTGGATCTCGTCGGTAGTGAGGCTTTACCTCTTGACTTTTGACGATGCATGCCATCTCTGGTTTCTCAGGGGGAAGCGCTCCTACCAGGAGGTGGACCTCGCTGCGTCCAAGCGGGCCAAGACCTCGAGCCCCGTCGAGGCACAGACACCTCGAGGTATGGCACCTTCCTCTGCTAGAGAAGCCGCTTGGCTGGAGAAGGCTCGAGCTGCCATGGCTCGAGGAAGCCAGATGATCGTCGCGAATTTTGGTGAGGGCCGTCGCCATCGACCGCAGGGGTCGAGGCATCCTTCCCGGTTCTGATATCACTTTCATCTCATATTGCAGGGGCCGCAGCTTACGGCATCGAGCCCGCCACCACCACGTCCACTGAGGCGCTGCCTCCTCCCCCTCCTCCTCCTCCCGCGATGGCGTCAGCTGGGAGCGCCACCCTTCCCCCCACCACGATGTCTGTTCCGGGGAAGCGCCTGGGGCGAGCACGGCCCCGCCGGTGTCTGGGGCCGAGGAGACTGCGCCCCTCGAGGCCCCGACCGACACGAGCCGGGCTACGGAGGAGGGAAAGGGGGGAGAGGCATTGGCGGAGAAGGAGCCGACGGTGGAGGACCTCCTGAACGAGCTGGAGCAGGGGCCGCTCCTCGCCGCGGGCTCGACGATGGTGGAGGCGCCCGAGGCGCCGGCTAGCGCTGACCAGACGCCGGAGGACCCGACCAGGGAAGAGCCGGGGCCCGTGCCGTCGGGCGGCGGGCCGCAGCTGGGGCAGCTCGGGGCGGAGGAGGATCTGCCAGACATCGAGCTTGACCGACCAGTATGGCCGTTTCCCGACGCGCCGAGCCCGTCTCTCGCCATGGTCTCCGTCGAGCAACCGGTCCAGCGGGGGGCCCCTAGCGAGGTGCGGTCCATCTTCCGGGAGGTGGCTGAGCTCATGGCGGAGGCGGAGCGGTCCTGCTCTGAGGAGGCGGGTCGGTCCGCATAGGTGTCGGCCGCCCTCGCGAGGGCTGAGGCGGAGCTTCAAGATCTCCGCGCTGAGCTGAGCCGGAACGCCCAAATGGCGAGCCGGCTCAACGAGGCGGAGGCGGAGGTCCGGGCGGCTCGAGATGAGGTCGCTCGATCCAAGGAGGAGGCCGCCGCCGCTCTCGAGGCGTCGAAGAAGGAGGCCACGGACGCCGGAAGCGAGGCCACCTCCGCCCGGGCTGAAGCTGAGGCGGCGAAGCAGGAGGCCGCTGACGCCCGTGGCGAGGCCGCCACCCCGCCCGAACCGCAGCGAAGGCGGCGAGAAAAGAGGCCAAGGATGCTCAATGTGATGCCGCCGCCGCTCGGTCCGCAGCGGAGGCAGCGAAGAAGGAGGCCGAAGACGCCGAGAGCGGTGTCGCCACCGCCCGAGCTGCCGAAGGGGCGGCGCGGCAGGAGGTGATCCGAAAGGATCTGGCCCTCGTGGAGGCGGGCAGGCTGATCGAGGAGCTTAGGTCCGAGAAGCTCCTCATGCTGGTCGAGAAGCGCAGGCTCGAGCAGCACGCTGAGGGCCTTACCAGTGACCCCTCGCTGCACTGGGGCAACATTGCGATGGTGAGGCTTACACCTTGTCCTTGTTTGGGGCCTCGAAGTTTTTTGTTACGCCGCAGTCTCACTCTTCCTTCGTTCGTTGCGCAGGGGTCGAGAAGACGGTCGAGGAGCTCCGCGTGACGAACCAGGCTCTCTTGGACCAACTCCAAGATGAGACGATGGTGGCGGAGCGGGCTCGCACTTCCCTCGACCGGCTCGGCTCCATGTGAGGGTGTTCCTCCGGTGGCTGCGGCAGAAGGTGCGATGGCCCAAGGCGACGCCTTGGTCGACGCCTTGTGCTTCCTCGACGTAGCGGCGCGGGACCGTGTCCGGCAAGCTCTCCATCATGGCGTCAAGCGAGACGCTCACGGTCGTCCGTTCCGGCTTCCGCTTCCCGGTCCATGTTGTCGCCAATGGCTTCATCGAGATCGAGGGAAGGACGAGGAGTGAACAACCGCCGTGTCGACAAAATCTTGGAGAAGATGGAGAGGCCGGGGAGGACGTCGCTCGCGAAGATCTTCGAGGAGGACGTGCTGCCTCCTGACGCCAACGCGGTGTCGAGGACCCTCCTCCCTCTGGCTTGGGTTGTCGAGGCTGAAACCGCCGTGGAAGACCTCAGGGAGGAGTACCACACCGACGAAGATTAGGGCCCTGCGTGCCAAATTAGGGCGTCGAGGCCCTTGTGTAAGATTTTATGACATGAATGAGTTGCCGGTCAATACACGGGTTGTGTACTTCACCAGGGAGGTGTCTTCCGAGGCCAAGGTCCGGTACCCGCACATCCAGAGCTGCTCTACGGCATCATCATCACAAGGCGCAAGCTCCAGCACTACTTCCTGCTCATCCCGTAACGGTTGGTGGTGTCCTCCCCTCGGGTGAGATCATCAACAATCGGAGGCACGGGGCGAATCGCCAAGTGGTCCGCCGAGCTAATGGGGAGGCCATCACCCTACGCCCCCGCGAAAAGCCATCAAGTCGCAAGCATTGGCGGATTTCGTTGTTGAGTGGTCCGCACACCATCCCGCCAGCACAAATTCAAGCCGAGCTCTGGACCATGTACTTCGACGGATCCCTCATGAGAGGGGGCAGGCGCAGGCCTGCTCTTCATCTCACCCCTCGGAGTCCACATGCGCTACCTGCTGCGCCTACACTTCCCGCCTCCAACACGTCGCTGAGTACAGGCCTCGTCAAAGGGTGCGCATAGCCCTCGAGCTTGGGTCCGACGCCTCGACAGTTCGAGGGGACTCGCAAATCGTCGTCAACCAGGTCAAGAAGGCCTCGAGCTGCATCGATCCCGGATGGAAGCATATTGCGGGGAGGTGCGAAGCTAGAAGATAAGTTCCACGGCCTCGAGCTAAACCACATAGCTCGAAAGTACAACGAGAGGCCGCAGACGAGCTGGCAAAGTTGGCGTCCACCGCGGCACGGTTCCACCAGACGTCTTCTCGAGGGATATCTTCGAGCCATCCGTCAAAATCGCCCGGGGGCTGGCTCCTCGACGCCACCCCCGAAAAGACACAGGGGCTCGACCTTCAACGCCCCCTCGAGAAACGACCCCCTCGACATCCATGAGGCGATGCAGATCGACGCACCTGCCTCTTCCATCATGACCCCTCGACTGGCGGATGCCCTTCCTCGACTACCTGACGCAAGGCGTGCTACAGAAGACCAAGACGGAAGCCTGACGCATCGCTCGAGGGCCAAGACCTACGTCATCTACGGCGCGAACGGTAGCTTTACCGTCGAAGCCCATAGGAATCCTTCAACGCTGCTGCATCCCCCGTCGAGGAGGGACGCAGGGTCCTCAACGACATGCAATCGGGGCCTGCGGGATCAGCAGCGCCGAGGACCCTTGGTAGGGGAACGCCTTCCGACAAAGCTTTATTGGCCAAACCGCCATCGGAGACGCCAAGCGCCTGGTCCAAGCTTGCCAAGGGTGTCAGTTTTACGCTAAGAACGCATCAACCCAGCACGCCCTGCAGATGATCCCATTACTTGACCGTTTTGCCGTCTGGGGGTCGACCTCGTGGGTCCCCTCAAGATGACAACCGGAAAGTCACGCATGTGCTCGTGGCCATCGCACAATTCACCAAGGGATCGAGGCCAAGATAGGCGACCCACCTCTGAGAACGCCGTTCGAGTTCATCGCAGACATCATGTAGGTTTGGGGTGCCTAACGTCTCATTACCGACAACGGCACCCAATTCACGGCAAAAAGTTTACCAACTTCTGCGACGACAACAGCTTCGCGTAACCTGGGCCTCGGTCGCATACCCTCAATGCAACGGGCAGGTCGGAGCGCGCCAACGCATGATACTCCATGGGCTGAAGCCGAGGCTGTTCAAAACCCTCAAAAATTTCGGAAAAGGAGTGGGCTGCGCAAGCTCCCCTCGGTGCTGTGGGGCCTTAGGACTACGCGAAGTGAGCCACCGGGTTCACTCCGTTTTTCCTAACTTACGGGTCGAGGTGTCCTCGCCTACGGACCTCGAGTACGGCTCCCCTCGACTTCGAGCCTACAACAGAGCAAACCAACGATGAAAAGGTCGCCAACGCCAAGGACCAGCTCGAGGAGGGCCCGGACGTGGCGCTCATCAAAATCCGCGCGCTACCAGCAACACTTTGACGCTACCACGACAAGCACGTGCGCAAGAGGGGACCTGGCGGTGGGGGACCTCGTGCTTGTCGGCTGCATGATAATCGAGGGCGCCACAAGCTTACCTCCATGGGGGGGGCCCATACACCGTAGATGAAGTGCTCAAGCCAGGAACGTTATAAGCTCTACGACGACCAAGGGAGAATCCTGGCAAACGGTGGAATATATCTCAGCTACGTCGCTTCTACCCTTGAAGGCTCGAGGCCTCATTCATTGTTGCTTTGTACAAAAACAGCCCAAAATGAATAAAAATTAACAAACTCGTGATCGTCTTTCATTTGCTTAGCAAAATTGAGGTAGCCTCGACCCTGCCATGCTCAGGGTCGAGCTCCCTCGGGGTCTGACGGGGGGACCTCCCCCCAGACTCCGGAAAGAATGCGTGTGTTCTTTTCAAAAATTCGACCCTGTCTCGACTCATGCCTCGAGTGTGACTAGCGACGTCTAAGTCCTAAATACCTCGAGCTCTAAGGGTCGGGAGGCGTCGACGTAGACGGCCACATCGCCCCCGGGCTACGGTACCCTACCTACGCCTCCCTCGAGGGGCTCGCGACGTATCAAAGGAACACAGACAGCTAGCAGAAACTCGAGTTGCAACAAAGAGAAGTGGTCAAATAAATTTGAAAAGAAAAAACCTCTTAAAATAAAACAAGTCATATATACATAGGGTTCGAGGACCA